>JAJTUV010000016.1:952500-1140000 GCA_021653895.1 Mastomys natalensis | reverse complement strand
ACGCTGCGGTATGACTCAAGGTCACTGTCCTCAGGCTCCACACTCACTACTATGACTTGATCAAAGACACAGACATCTCTTTCCTGCCCTATGAGGGGACAGAGCTCACCCTACAAGAACCCCAGGAGAGTGGGAAATAAGTCCTTTTTAAAAATTCTTGCTCTTTAGCTTTAAATTAGAGTGTGCTGTGACTAGTAATAGCAGTATGTGCCAACATGTACCCTGGCTCCATGACAGAAAATCCAAGGGAAAGTTTTAGAGGAATAAAATAATATTAGTCTCTAATCCCTTTCTTATGAGAACATTCTCAAACTATCAATCAAAGACATCATCTATCTCTTTGCATTTAAGTGGTAGAGTATCAAGTTGTTGAAAACACACTCTATACTTACTGGTTCTTGACACCAACTCCTGAGTAAGCAGTAGTAGAGATGGGGGTTAGAAGCTAGGTTTTGCAGGTTCAGGTCCAGTTATCCTCATGTCTAGTATGTGATCTGGAAAGTCCCTAAGCTGCTCTAAGTCCCAGTTTCCCTAACTATGACACATGAACAGTGGCGCTCACTATGCAGGATCCAAGGATCCTCTGAGAACATTTTAGCACAGAGCTCTTTGGAAGGTGGAACTGCCCTGATAATTGGCTTCTTGTATCTGCATGCACGTGCCCTTGGAAGGCTTGTTCATGACAGTGTCACAGTGTGCTGTGGTTGAGATGTCACTGGTCCGGCCGAGCTGGATGAACAATTGGTGCAAAGGGTTCATATATGAGCTCACTGTGGGAGGGTAACACATGGCAGACTTTTCATGATTCCGTCCACCATGGCAATGATTTTGAGGCTGTCTGAGAAAGCTACTTGGCATGGAGGTCAGAGTTTCCATAACAGTATATTAGAGTCACGGAGTGCTCACGTGTAGTCCATAAATGCTTATCCAACCGGCAACTGAAGAAGAAGAGAGATGACTTAGACCAGTATCATTTTATCTGTTTGTTTGTTTTATTATATTTTGATTTTGTTTCTCAAGACAGCGTTTTTCAGTATAGCCTTGGCTGTCCTTGACCACACTTTGTCAACCAACCTGACCTTGAACTCAGAGATCTGCTGGCCTCTGCCTCCCAAGTGCTGGAATTAAAAGCAATTGCTTCCATGCCTGGCTCTGGCATCAATTTTTAAAATAAATTTATTCAACCAAAGTACAGATGACACACAAAGTTAGGAGAGGCAGTGGTGGGATGAATGGCGAACTGAAACTCACTGATGTCCACAAGCCAGATGCCTGCCTAAGGACTTGCCTGTAATTCAGTTGGAAGGCATACCAAAGCCCCACCCTTGCGCATTACAGACCACTTGCCGCAACTATGTGCAGGAAGACTAGTTTATCTCAGTCCTTCAAACAAAAGCCCGAGGATTTTAGTTGAATGAAGAATTCAAGGGTCTGCACTGCAATACATAGAACTCTGCTTCTGTGTGCGGACACCAATCTAAAAACTTCAGGGCACAGATGAAATAAAAACCCGGCTTTACTGGCCTAGTGTGTCACTTGGAGTGCTCTAGGCACCCAAGAATTGATACGATGAATAAATATTATGCGGGTATTTATTAGACCGGCTTGCACAATACAGTGGGGGTATTCCAACAATTGCCATCTCACACTGGAGAAGCCAAGAATGTGGTAGTCACTTGGTTTATGAGGCTGATGTCTCAGCAGTCTAATCTGGCACAGAAGGCCTGGAAGATTCCTAGAGAGCTTCTGGTCTTGAGGCTACATGGGAAGGCTGAAGAAACTAGTTCTAATCAGTGAAGGGATGAAGCTGTAGCAGCAACAGAAAAAAGAAACTGGCCAGCGAGGACAGGGGCAAGCAGCAAGAAACAGTTCTTCTATGTGCTTTTGTCTTGGCTCCCACCAGAAAATGCTACCACATTAAGGGTGGGTCTTCCCACTGCAAATAATCCAAGCAAGACATTCCCTCTTGGGAGTCTATGCCCAGTGGCTGCCTGTAGCTAATTTAGATCCATCCCACCTGAAATTCAATGGAATGTGTTCAAGAGGAAGTGAAGTATTTTGAAAGCGGTGGTGAGCAATTAGTCCACAGTTGAGCATATAGATGAGCTCACTGGTGTCATTGCTGACCCATTCACAGATGACAAGGCCTGATGGGGTCCAGATACATGGTGCATGCCCATGGACATAGATATCACAGAGGTCTTCCTGATTCATTTTCAGAATAATCTTAGGAGATGAGGATTTAATACCGATTTTGTAAGTTTAAAAATAGATACTGGTAACCTCATAAACTTCAACAAACCTGCTTAATCTCAGGCATCTTGACAACAGCTCAGCTCCAGACTGACTCCAAAATCGGAATCTTCTACTGGGTAAAACAGTCTTGCAGTAAGAGAGGCTGAAGAAGACAGAGAGGGCCCAGAGCCCCACCAGTGGTCTCCAAATTTTCAAGGTGCATTTTTGTGCCTCCAAGAGAAAGTACTGAAAGAATTATTAAAAAGAAAATGAAGGCAAATTTTATAATATAAGGAAATGCAGTGTAGCGAAGCTTGTCCAAGTACAGTGACTACATTTGCAAGAATCAGAAACAGCCACCAATAACACCATCACAGCCAAGAGCCTTCCTCAGATCTAGCACTGGGTCACATGGCTAAAGAGAACCTTGCATTCTACTGGTTCCATCTTGAATTTCAGAGACTAGAAGGAATCTGTGCAACTATGGAGTCTGCTGTTGTCCTTGCAGCTCAGTAAGCCAATGAGATGAGAGGAAGCGCTGCATGCTTAGCCCTGGTACCAGCTAATACATCAGTAAAGAAAGCAATTCTTAGGTGTTTTTCTAAGCTTTTAAAAACAAATACAATAATTAACTTTTAAATTTTCTTAATGCTGTAACAAAATGATGAGACACAACATAGGGAGGAAGGACGTCCTGGTGGTGTGAATGAAAATGGTTCCCATAGGCTTACATATTTAAATACTTTGTCTCCATTTGGTACAGCTGCTTGGGAAAGAGGTGTGGCCTTGTTGAAGGAGGAATCACTGGGGGTACATTTTTGAGGTGTCAAGCGCCTACTCCACTCTCAACCTCTCCTCCCACCCTCTGCTTCCGACTTGAGGATAAGAACATAATTCTCAGCTACTGCTCCAGTGCCATGTCAACCTGCATGCAGCCATGTTCCAGCCATGATGGTCATGGCCTAATCATCTTAAACTTAAGTCCCCAATCAACTCTTTCTTCTATAAGCTGCCTTGGCCATGGTGTCTTACCACAGAAATTGAAAAGAAACTAGGACAGGAGCACTTTGGCCCATGGTTAGAGGCCACTGTGTTGGGGAAGTCACTGTAGCAGGAATATAAGGCAGCTGTTCACAGTGCATCCACTCTTCAAGAACAGAGAAGGCCTAGAAATGAGGCTGGGCCAGAAAAAGTCAAGGCCTATATATTTCCAGTAACACGCTTTCCCCAGTGAAGCACCACCTAGGTGCTTAAACATCCTCCCAATCAGACTCAAACATATGAGCCTGAGGAACATTTTATATTCAAATCACAATTTCTCAAACTCGGTTCCTGTTCTAACCACATTCTCAGTCTGAACCTGTCATGAGACCCCCCTCCTTGGAATTAGATCACTGTCACATTTTATAATAATCTATGCTGGGATCATCTTAAGCAACTTTTCAAGTAAGGCTTTAGAAGGAACCTAGTAGCTTCTACAGACACAGCACACAAGACAGACTTGGCTGGTCACATGCAAGAGCAATCTGGAGGCCTGAGCCTCCTGTGTGTGCTGGCTTTGGGGTCCAGGAGGGCAGATAGAAGCTGGGAGCTGCACCTGGGTGAATCCCTCCATCTTCATGCCTTCTCCTGTCCAGAGCACCCTCCTGCACTCCACCTCATGTCCCCTTCCTTGTTCCCTGTGTCTTTCTGACACCCTCTTCTACACAAGAAGAAGACAGAGAAGAAGGGTATGAAGACATGAATCATGTTAAGAGCAGGGGTTCTTGAAGGTGGCAGGCAAGTAAGAGAAGGAAGAAGTGACATTTGCCCTCACTCACCACTGATTGTGAGTTTCCTCAGCGGTTCTACAGGAGGCAGCCTGGTCCCTCTAGTCACATTAAAGTACTGTTATAAACACACTTAATAAGCACAGAATTACTGAGTACTGAGACTTGAAAATAGAGGGTTTGTGAGAGAAATGGAGATTCATTTTCCATCGCTCTCTTTAACAATGGGTATGTCCATTACTGCATGCGGATGTGGGTGTCCTGAGATCACCAAGATGGGCACTCAGAGACATGTACACAAAAGGCAAAGGTATCCTCTGTATATGAGATCCCATGCTGGGAAACAAAAAGTGAAGGGGGAGGGGAGGTCAGCTGCACAAAGTAAACCCTTCCCTATGTGCAGGCATCCGGTGAGAATCTACTGTGGCCAAATGATCTGGGATCCACGTCAAAGAGTGGGTTCAGAAAGGCACTGTGGAGGAGACAGGACTATCATGACACCATAACGAACAGACCACACATGGTGTGTGTGGAGGGAAGAACAAGAGCTTGTGTCACAGGAAACATACCAAGTGGGCTTACTCAGCATTAGGAGTCTGTCCTGATGACTCCATTGAAAGTTGGAAAATCTGGATATTCTCCACAGAAGCAAACATTAGAGGTTGATTACAGAGAACTGGTTTACTCTGGTATCCAGAGCTCCTGGCAGGTAGGAAGCTGGAACCTAGAAGATGCTGAGGCAGCTGTCCTGAGAGAGAGTAGCTTTTCTTCCAGGAAGCTCAACTTTGCTCTTGAAGCCTCAAATAAAATGGAGGCTAAGACACATCAAGGAGGGTCACCAGCTTTGCTTAGTGTTGACATGTGTAGTTCTTAGCTGCATCATCAGAGGAGGAGCTCCTACATCAGAGCTTAATCAGGCCCCTGGGGATTGGCCTGGCCAAAGGGACTTAAGACCCAACCTGCAGCAAGAGTGGAGATTGAAAGAACAGGCCAAGACTACAAAGCAAAGGTCTCTCTCTCTCTCTCTCTCTCTCTCTCTCTCTCTCTCTCTCTCTCTCACACACACACACACACACACAAGAGAAGGCACACAAACACATAAACACACACATTACACAGACATTTGCACACACATACATACAGTTACACTCATACACACAAATGCACACATTGTACACATAAGACACACAAGAAAAAGATACACATAGACATTTACACACACACACACACAAAGACTCAAGACATACAAGCCAGCTCCAGGGATATCACACACAAATCTTGGAAACTAAACAGCATCTCATTTCATGGTATAGGAAGCTGACCTTCCCCAAATTAACTCCTCACCTAAACAAGGACACTGCCACATCCTCTCTATGTCTGGGACAGGAAAGAAAGAATGGAAGGAAGGAAGGAAGGAAGGAAGGAAGGAAAGGAAGGAAGGAAGGAAGGAAGGAAGGAAGGAAGGAAGGAAGGGAGATGGCTGAGAAGCAGAAAGGGTACCAGTGGAGGCGGTAGACATCTTCTGGGGAAGGTACAGATAGCCAGGCCACATGTGACACACAGAGACCCAGGGAGACCCCAGGGGAAGAAAACCTTGGTTTAGGAGCCCCAGCTAAAAAAAATTGACCCTGGGGAGAGTCAGGATAAGGAACCTGGTTAAGGTGTAGATACCATAATAACCCACACAACAGAAGAGGCTTGTGGCAATGAGAGTCAATGAGCTGTCGACTTTACTATAAATCATAAGAAAAAGAACTAGGCCCACAGCTAAAGATAAACTAGGGGCTCTGTTCAACAGAGATGAGCTCCAAGGGCAGGCTAAAGTGCTGTGAAGTGAGCCCAGGTGTAAGGCAAGACACATGAGCAGCAGCTAGCAGACTAAACAACCATCCACGCCTCTGCCTTATGCAGGAATTGGGGGAGGGGAGAGTCTATAGGTGTGAACCTGCAAAGAAGGAAATTGGTACTTATTGGAGGGAACACTGACAAAACTTCTGACTGACTCATCTGTCTGCTAAACCTTGTCATCAAATTTGCAGCCCCAGGACAGCAGGACTGTTAACGTCTCTCCCCATGGAAAATATCCTGGGTCTTATTTTCAACCTTCCTTTCCAGCCCAAGGGTTCACAGCAGGAAACTGAAGATTCTGGTTGATTTACCAGGAAAGGTCAGACTGGTGCAACCCTTTTTGCAATGACCCTGGTAAGTATGTGAAGAACTTCACTTCAGAAATGTTCCTCGTATTTCCTCTAGTTAACTTCCCAGGGCTGAGATGCAGCTCATAGCTAAGGAGGTGGTTTAGCAGGCAATAAGCCCTGTGTTCGATACCTGGCACCACATAAAATAAGAACATAACTTTCCAAGCACATAGAGCTTGTTTACTTCTCATTAAAGGACTCACGTGGGGATTTTAATGTCCTAGCAGCTGATGTTGATTGAGAATCAATCCAAAATTAGGGTTAGGTTTCCTTTCTGAGATGATTATTTAAGCCAACAGGAAATGCATTACGATTTTGGAAAATTCTATTTCCAGGCAACATTTAGAATGATATCATGGCCATGGGTCAACACTTGAATCACAAAAAAGCACTGAAGATAGAATTTCCTAACCAAGCTACTCCATGCTGTGAAGAACTCTCAGTTACTTTATACAATAGAACTTGTGGGATACACTACATGAACAAAACAGTCAGCCAGGTTACATGACAATTTAACTTCTGATACCTAGAAAATAGCCCTGGGCCTACCAGTTTTCAATCCTCCTTTCAAGCCCACAGGTCCTCCAAACTTAATTGCAAATCTAGGCCTCCTCCCTCAGGAAGAAGGGGTGGGGGCGGTGCATGAAGTCAGCACAACCATCAATCTGAAGCCAGGATATACTAGGACACCAAACTCACCACGGAGCCAGAACACACTCTACCATAAAACATCCCACTAAGACACACACCATCATGGAGCCAGGCTGAGATACACCTGATCATGGAGACAGTACATACTCTACCACTGAGCAAGGACCAACCCTACTATAGATCTAGAATATAATTCACTGCAGAGTCAGTACCCATCCTACCACAATGCCAGCCATACCCCAGCGTGCTGCCAGTAGCCATTCCACCACCAAGTCATAAACAACTCACTACGGAGCCCACACACATCCCACATGAGTCCAGTCCAGAGCTTCCAGGGAGTCCACATACACACACCTCCATGGAGCCAGTCTCATCTTACCATGGACCAAGCCTACATCCACACTGGACCCAGCACGACATCTCACCTTCCTTACAGGGTTGAAGCTTTTGTACACTGCCCTCCACCCCGCCCCGCACACCGCACTCTCTACTGTCATTGCTGATGGCCAACCCTGAGGAGTGCATGGTCCCCAGCCCCCCTCTTGGTCTGCTGGTATCCAGTCTTTGCCTTACTCCTATACTGAGCTATGCTTCATCTAAATCAGCTCACCTGAGGCCTACAGTGCTCTGGAGTTTGTGGCCTCAGGTACATATGTAAGCCATACATTAGGCACAGTGATAAGATTCAGTTGTCTACTTGAAAACATCATATTATAATGGACTCCCAGCCATTGTCCAGACTGAGTCAGGAGAGAGCATGAATGCTGGGATCACTAGAAACAAGATGCAGCCCCGAGGCCAGCAAGGGCATTCATTCACAGAAGGAGCACTTTGTGAGGCAGAGGCAGAGAGGATCCCTCAAGCTCAGGGAGAAGCCCGATCTGTGTCTTGTCTCCCAGTTCCTATCTCTATGTGGGAGACCTAGAAACTAGGTTCCTGACATGAGTCGTCTCTTTCTGGAGAATTGTTTATAAAGGGAAAAAACTTCACAGGAGGCACACAAAACATATATACATACTACATACACACACCACTACACACACATACACATACATATCACATGCACACACACTAACACACACATACATACCACACACACTATACATACACCATCTACATACCACACACATGTGTGCACACAATACACACATACACACATACCACACACACGTACACACACAAACACTGACCACATTGAGCCCCTGTATGCACAGGGGCCAGAGCTAGGTCAGCGAATGTATCTTCAGCCCCAGGTCCCACGGGGATGGTAGTCAGTGAGGGTCCAGTCTTCTCATAGTGCCTCACTGCTTTGATGGGCTGTCATCTTGCTTGGGAGATTTCAGCCAGAGGAGTGGCACAGCAGCTGCAAAGGTGTCAGAGCACATCAGGGAAAAAATTCATCCCGGAGCTGGTGGCAGGCCCATCAGGATTCCCTGGTAGGAAATGCGGAAACTGGGGAGCTGCAGCTCCAGCTGGGAAATCCCTGCATCATCTTGCAGCCTGTCCAGACCCTAGTACAGGCTTTTCTAGCCAGAGTCTTGAGACCACAGAGAAGTACTCTGTTCTGTTCCCTGACTGACTTACCTTTTGTCCTGGCTCCAAGTGTTGAACATGGTGGGACACGGGTGTCATTATTCCTATCCTGTTACTTAATAAATTCGTATCTATCAATTAAACATACAGAAGTACAAAAGGGACATCTCTAACTGTCACAAAGGCAAATTTCATGATACAGAACTTTGGGCAAGAAGCCTCTTTTAAGAGATTCTCTTTAGAGTTATTAAGGGAACAGGCCAGAGAAAACAGGGAAAAAAGCCCAGTCCTAGGGCATTTTTTATAAATCATGTTTACAAGCCCCGGCTTCACCCTTCCCTCCACAGAAGGCTCTCTCCCAAGCAAACCTGGATACATGGTGTCACTCCCATACGAGCACACTCTGCCCAAAGTCTCCACTGCTTTCCTGAGATATTCAGACCCTGCTCTGACACTGTCTCACTGAGGCCAAAGCTCTGGCCTGATTTGCCTTGATAACTGGGTGACTGTCTAGCCTGCAGAGACACTGTCTCCAGTCTTTTCATGGCAGCCACACCTTGCTGAGATGCCACCTTGCTCAGAACCACTGACCCAGGCCTGGTATCTAATGAGTTATATAGATTCAACTTGTTCTTTTTAGAGTTTTCTGTGGACACTTTTTTGCTATGTGCTTTTTCTCCAGTCTTGAATGAGTCAGGCACCACGAAGCAATCTTAAAGGAGTTTGCCGATGGCCTTCCATCAGCAAAGACAGAAAAAGAGCAACAAGGAAAAAAATGATCCCAATGGCACTCCCAAAATATTGCCCCACTGACCTACCTCTCCTGCTCCACTTTGTCCCCCCCAAACGACAGCTCAGAACAGCAAAGAGGAGCCTGAATGCTTTTGCATCCTACATTGACAGTAGAGTGATTTTGTCTGGAACTGTACGACTACATTGGTAATTAATTAAGCACACTGAGTCTTGTAATTCAGTATCTGCTCTGTTGCCAGGCAATATTCTCTGACATTTATCCCAGAGGCTATGGAATTTCCAGTAGGAAAATCCTAAAGGGAAGATGTCCCTGGGGCCTGAACTTTTGGAAACCTTCAAAGCCTGCTGCATTCCAGTCTAGGCCCTAGTTAGATGGGAGGACTAGAATGTATCTCAAATCCTAACCCCAGTGCTGCCTGCACTGAGGGCTCCACTCAATTGCTGTGTGAGGGAGATGCCAGGTTCTTAGAGATAGGAACACTGCTGCTTACCTTAGAGCGGGGACCTCCAAGGAGGCTAATCCAAGCCAAGGTCCACCCAAGGGCTCCCAGGACATACCAGGAAGCAATTCTACCCTGCCACCCTGCTACTTACCACTTTAGCACTGGCCCTTTCCCCACCTCCATTTGAATAAAGATGCCTTCCCTGCCATTGCTTCAAGTCCAGTTAGATAATGGTTCTAATTTAGCACCTTTCTCATATGAGACATTCATGCCACTATGAATACAGGCTTGGGGACAGAGCATGACACAGAACACAGGGAGTGGCCCTGCCTAGAACCATACGATGCATTTTCCACAGAGTATGGAATGGAATGGGCTCAGGAAGGGAGGGGTGGGCAATAAGGGATGGTGGAAGTCAAGCTGTGTAAGCATGGAAATGCAGAGAATGCTTCAGGGACCTGAGGGTCGCCCTGATGCTTGGCAACCGTGATGGGACATGGATGTGAGTTCAGAAATTTCCTGCTGGAACAATTGCCAGTCAAGCCAGGACTGTCAATGTCTTCAATCTGCAGCTGACACACATGCTGGCATGCTATTCTGCAAAGATCGGTGACATTATAAACACCCTGAGAGTTCTTGCAGCCCTAGGTACCCAGTAGTAGGTGGCTTTCCCCTGCATGCAATTCCCTTGGTTCCCATGAGGAAGACCTTGTATCTACCGTGTACATACAAGGTACACTGCACAGATGCTAGGGTTAACATGTGAAGAGCCCCTTCATATATGCAACTCCAACACCAACCAGTGAAATAGGCCACCATTCACCATCCCCCATGGCTACCTACCTCCCCAGCCTACTTCCGCAGATGCCCCTTCAGAACTTTTCCAAACAGTAAGATTGCTGGTAAGTGGTGGAGTGTGCCTTCTCTGATTCCATTTTTCACATTTTTGTTCTATGTTCCCTACTCAGAACTCAGGAAAGTTGATCTTGAAGAAGTCATGGATATACTATTGTGGCTGGACTCCTTCTCCAATGTACCAGTGAGACTAGGAAAGCAGAAGTTCCTTTCCTTTAGGCATGATACACCCTAGCACTTGCCATCAGCCTTCCAATGTTATATCAGAAGTATGTGTTCTCTCCAAAACACAGGTTCATGACTCTGAGTAATTAATTGTGTGAAACTGTTAATGGATAGAGCCTCCAGCCTGTGGGATGCAACTTTCCCTGGGCATGGGTCCCTCTGTTTCCATATGTAGTCAGTATCAAGTAGCATATTCTCCTTGGATGCTCTCCATGTGACTGTCTACCCCCAGCAAAGGCAGGAAGCTACCCAAAGGCCTTGGCTACAGTACAGACTTGGGGATGGTTCTGTGAGTAGTGGACACACATCTTTGGGGCAGCAGTACCCCTTTGTTTGAGCTCACACTGACTTTCCACCCTTCCCCAGACTTTCAGAGACTTCTGGGCACACGGTGGATGCTCACTAAACAAACCTCCATTGAACAGAAGTCTTCGTTTTGTCAATATTGGGTTTGGGGATATTTCTCCCAAATTCCTCAACAACCCCACTGGTGGTTCTCCAGGCATATGGTTCATTTTTACCATTAATCAACTGTTGGAAATTAAAGAAGTTAAGATACATTGCAGGATGGAGGTGTGGCTCAGTAGCAGAGTACTTGCCTAGCAAGGGATGGGGATGGAAAGAGGAATGAAGGAAGAAGAAGGGGAGGCCCTTCCTGAGATCCTCCATCTGTGTTGAGTATTTGCTCAATATCCAGCGCCTGTAGGTCTATCATGGATCAGCTGCTCCCATTTCTTCTATATTTAATGGGGAGAAAAAGGACCAAGAGAGTTACAGGATTTATCCAAGGCCATCAGCCAGTCAATAAATGTTTGAACAAAAGTCCAAGCCTTCTAATTGTCATTGTTGCCTTTGGGGCACAATATGGTGTTTAATGTGCCCTTAGGAGGGACAGAGTTCTCATTCATAGCAGTGAGTAGCAAAAGAAGAGAGTGGGGGAAGAGAAGACAGGAGAAGAGGAGGGGAGGGGAGAGGAGGGTGAGAATAAGGAGAGGAGGGGAGGGGAGGGCAGAGGGGAAGAAAGGAGAAAAGAGAAGAGAAGAAGGCCATGTGGTGCTTCCCAAGTTGGACATTAGTGGTAACTTCAAAGTAAAGGATAGGTCTATTAATTCAAAAACAATTAAAAGAAGATGAATGCAGTTCACCTTGCAAGCAGTGACTCAAAAGCATAGCTGACTGAGCCAATCAAGGTGCTCACCATCTGATGGCAATTTTACTGGGAATTCATATATACCCACAGCAGTTAAACCACATCAAGGGCCATTTGTTACCATGCAGCTGGAAAGTGAAGGCTGGACTGAAAATGCAGGATCTGTGCCTCAGCTAGTCCATGCTTCCAGAAACATGAGGCAGGAAGCAGAAAGGAGGTATAGCCCTTAGATGTTTGGGTAACTTTAGCAAGGACCCATGAGAGGCTGGTTGGTGACAGGAAAATGGATATTTGGGTGATAGTAACAGAGAAAGCATGAAATGATACAACTCAGCTAACCAGAGTCATTAGAGTTGCCTGCAAATAGAAAAGGATATCACATCCATGGAACTGTGAGAGAAGTTTCCTCACTAGCAAGGCCTCAGTACCTTCTTCTGTAACATTGGGAATTTACCTGAATCATACCAGTTCCATAACTCTACTCTGTGTGGATTCAGGTATGACTTGGTGGGTGAAGTGAGACCCAAAACATACAAGGAGAAAAGGACATTACTCTATTGACAATCATTACTCTCTCCAAGTCCAGAGACATGACTCTACATAGACTTAAGGGTCCAATTGTGCTGACATCAGGCAAATGTAATAAATCTCTTAGTTTTTCAAAGGTCTCCTCTTCTCTTCACTCTCTTCTGAGTATGAGCAGTCATTACGGATGCTAAAGTGGGACTGCTGTACAGAAGGGAGGGGATGTCAGGAAGACTGCAGAGGTGCTAGGTGACCCTCTCCATGGCCAAACTCGTCTCTTTCCTCTCTGCCATCCATCTGATAGGTGGAGCCTGGCCCAACTCTTGGAAGAACCCAATCTTGGGTAGAGACAAAGCCAAGAGGCAGATTTCTTAGAGAGAAGGGCTAGGTAGCTTCAGAGTGCAAAAAAATCGTTTGAGGCCTATAGCGCCTTCTTGCTCAGAATCACACTTGCAAGAGAAACAATGCATCCCCTTGACAGGGGCTGAAATCCTCTTTTATCTGCTTTCACTTTTAGAGCAACTACATGTCTACACTTCAGGTCTACACTGCTTGTTTCTATCCTTGTTACAACACCCTTGCTTTAACCTGGAGACCTCCAGGGCAATCATGGAGAAACCCAGCAATTGGGAGAATGCTCTATATCAGTGATCAAACACAAGGGAAACCATTGAACACACTCAGACAGAGATTACACAATGCTGCAGAGAGCAGGCAGCTGGCACGTGGTGAACCCCGTGTAGTGTTCTCCAAGGGTGCCTGGCAATCAGCTAACAAGTTAGCCACTGAGCCTTCACTGCACCCAGCTTCATCACAGAGGCCATGTGGAATACATTAAAAAGGGACTTAAGGACCTCATCACTTAGCAGGGGATCAAGTCGTGCAAATCAGAAGAATCTGAAGAGCAATTGACATAAATAGGAGTTCTGAAAAAGGAGCGATTAGACTTGGCTGAAGTTGTTGAAAAGATGTAGAAGAGAAAAATGAGGATTTTGGAAAGAAGGCATAAAATGTGACTCTCCTAATAGAAGACAAGGACATGCTGGTAGCGTGGCCTAGTACAGAGGTCACTGAAAAGAAGAAGAGCATCTGGACTGGGCTTCTGAGGTTAATCTGCATGAAGCAAGGGTAAGCTTACCTCAAGGGCAGTGTAAGGCATACAGAGAGGATATGAAAGAACCCACTCAGTGAATCAGGATGGTTAGTGAGTTGCTTTATGCAAACAGGAAAGGATAGCATAGCCTCGGAGCTGTGAGCTGGGCTTCCTCACTTCCTACAACAAAGTACACGGTGCTTTTAAGCTAATGTATAGGAAGCAGGAGTATGGTTGCGAGGACATGAAAGAGGAAGTTATAAAGTGATGCTAACATCTTCCATCTGGAGAGGTAGTAAAGTGTTGTGGATAGCCCCAGCCTTGTATTTTGATCCTAGTTCCACTTTCCTAGGAGGGGCTGCAGAGGATGATTGAATCTGTACACAGGTGACGTCTTGTGAACCTTCTGTCCATTAAATTTGTAAAATAAAGGCTAGAGCCAGTGATTGGGCAGTAGAAGGGGAGGCGGAGGAAAAGGCTTAGGGGAGGAGAGAAGAAGAAGAATTCGATATAAAAGGAGTCGACCGAGTAGAGAGAGAAGGTAGTAGGAGAAGGAAGTCGACAGAGGAAGGTGAAGGAGTAGGAAGCCAATGACAGAGGAGCCCGAGGTGGAAGGACAAGCCTGGATAAACCGCAAGTTATAAGGGATCTCATAGCTGGGGAATAGAGTAGTGTAATGGTAAATCTGCCCAATCTAGGCGTGCAATTTATACCATAATTATTGAGTTGTGTTTTCCTTGACTGGTCTCATTCGGTGGGAGATTTACAGCAACAAATTGGTGCACAATGCCAGAGGCCAATTTAAATGATTTACAACAATAGTAAGGTTCCAGAACACCTCTACTGTCTGTTTGGTCTAGTACCCACCAGCATCGTAAGGACACCAGTCCATCAGCCCAGCAACTGTAGCCCCACACAGTAGCCCCTAAAACAGTGGTACCCAAACTGTTAAAGCTCAGTTTGTGCTCTGATATGGAAAAAAGGGAATGAGTAGATTAAATCCTGGAACTGGACCACATAAGGATTGTAGGTGGCAGTCCCGTGTAAACATGAGTCACAGAGTTAATGCAAAGCCATTGATGTCTGGATTCTATGGGCAAACTTCACTATCTCTAAGTTCAGGGCTCACCAGACAGTCAATACTCATTTAAAATATTCTTATTGCAAGTGCTGTAGAGATGTACTAGCAGGCAAAGGAACTTGCTGCTAAACCTGATGACCTGAGTTCTGTCTCTAGGACCAGCATTTGGAAGGAGAGGATTGACTCCCACAGCTTGTCCTCTGAGCACCTGATATGAATATGTCACACACCCTCCTATCCCAATGCTGCAATACCACACACACACACACACACACACACACACACACACCACACGTAATAAAATGTTTTAAACATTTTCTTCAGTGCAAATGAATTATACAGAATAATGGGCTTTGGCATTTCTATACATGTACACATGCTTTCACCATATCCATCTTTCCTATCAGGGAACTGAATGACCAAGGTTTGGTAGAAACCCCTGATTGGGATTAAAAATTTCTACAATACTCCTATACTTGAATATTTGGTCCTCAGTTGGTGGAAACGTTTGCGGAGGATTGGAAGGTGTGGTCTTATTGGAGGATGTGTATTGCTGGAGGTTGGCTTTGAGATTTCAAATTCCCACACCATTCTCAGTTAGCTCTCTTTGCCTCATGGCTGTGGACTGAAAAGTGAGCCCTTACCGATTGCTCCAGGGCCATGCATGCCTGCTGCTATGCTACCTGCCACAATGGTCGTGGACCCTGTGCAACCGGGAACCTCAAACCAGGAACCAGGAGCCCCAAATTAAACTTTTCTTTAAGTTTCCTTAGCCACAGTTTTGTCATAGCAATTGAAAATTAACTAATACATAAATATTTATAGCTAGAAAATGGGTAGATGACATAATAGATACATTGATGACAAATAACAGATAAGTAATAGATAATGATAGATGATGGATGCATAGATGAATTGACAACTGATGCATGACAGATAATGGATGGGTGATGGATACATGATAGAAGATGACTGGCTGGATAGATAGATAGATGATAGATAAGGTAGATGGGTAGAGAGATTGTGATAAGATAAAAGATGTTAGGTAGGTAAATACTGATCCTTCAAGAGACTGTTTACTTCCTTATATGTGAGCCATCTCATAACTATGTATTCATCTTTTATACAAACTATGGCAAATCTCACCACTACTTACTGTTCATGTTGTTTTTCTGCTTAAAACCAGGGGAAGCTACTTCTCAGAAGTATGTCTTAACTCAAGATGTGGTATAAAATCCCATGGGCTAAATGTCATTTAAAAACATAAAAGAAAGAAACAGGAAGTGTAAAATAAAGGTGCCTGAAATAGAACTTATCTTGAAGTCGTTTATCAGCTTGTATGAGTCCATTACTTTCCATGTGCTCACATGACCTGTTGTGCATACAGGACTGGAAAGCTCCTCGTTCCTCTGGGACGACTTGAAGCACTATCAGGCAACAACCCATCCTCCGAACTTTTTAACCTGAATTACCTCTGCAAAACTTGTCACTAAATCCTGTAGTCATTGGAGCTTAGGACTTGAATTGTGAATTCAGGGGCAAGACAATCAGGAGTTAGGTTCACTCTTGGCTATACACCCCTGCCAAGCTCCCCTGTAGACACAGCTCAGCCATCCATATTCCGAGAGAAGACACATAGACCCCAACACTCAATGAACGAAGCATTAGTGACTATCACCTGTGTTATAAAATGGACACAGTCTTGAAATGACTTTTGTCATTGTTTGTTTCTTGAGTAACATATGGACATCATGTGACAGACTTGGCCAGCTAGATGTGCTGCCTTTATTGGTGTCAACTTGACCCCTGGAACTTGAGGCATCTCTCCTCTGCACTGCAGTGCAATGACACTCAGAGACCCCCTTCCATACCATTCCATGTCAGTCTTTATATTATTATTATTATCTTATATATTATATCCTGACTATAGTTTCCCTTCCTCTCCCAGTCTCCCCTCCCTACTTCCCCTCTTTTCCAGATCCACCTCTATGCCTCCCCTCAGGAAAGAGCAGCCCACCCAGGACACTTAACACTATAGTTTCGCTTATTGAATTATTCAGCTCCTTTAATTTTAGAGCACTTTCCTGAATTGTACTTTTAATTTACATCATAACAGGTTGGTATTTTTTTTACTGCTTCTGTCTTTCTTCTCTGAGGCTTCCAGCATAAACTACTCATGACAGTTCCTGAGACCCCACAACCTACAGTTGATTTCATCTGACGGTGAATTGTTCGTGAGCTCTTCTATCTTGTTTTGTAAAGTAAGTTGCTTCAAGGTTCTTATACGTTTATGGTGAAATATGTGGTCACAGTTTTTTTTTTTTCCTCTTGGCAGTATTTCTCAAATCTGTTCATCCTATGAATTCAATGGATTTTCTTTTGGTATCCTAAAGAATACCTCTTAAATCCCAACTGATTACTGAATAAGAAGATTCTTCCTATATACCATTTGATAAAACACATGTGGCATTAGGTTCAAAGCCATAAGGTAAGGAGGGAGAAATTGTCCGGATCCCTCAGGTTACCCATGTAAATAAGCTCATTTGCATTAATTTGGCTGCAGCCAATCAGGGCTGCTGATCTGTGCATAATTTTTTTGTACCCTGCCTTGGCAACACACCACTTTTTCTTATTTAGAAGTATCAATTACTATATAATTCCCCATCTCATCCCGGCATCCTCCATTCTTGGGACTCTGGGGCAAGCTGCCTCAGGACACCTGCTCCTAGCCCAATCATCTTCTTGCCTCTTTCCATACCCGGTGGCTGCTTTTCCCTGGGGCTGGGTCACTGAGTCTCCTACTCTGCAGCTGCGGTGTCCTCCCAGCCCTCCTGGGCTTTCTTGGCCCTCTCCCTCTTTGGCAGCCTTCCCTCCTATATTGTGTTTCAGACTTACAGATGTCTCCGATTTTGTTATAAAGACAGCATTTGCATTTTTATTCTCCTTCTTCTTGCTGCTTTTGACTGGTTTTCACGAGGACAGGAAGGAAAAAGCCATCTCTGTACGCAATCCTACAAAGAGATCTCTCAGTAAATCCCAAATACGTTTTAAAATACAGACACAGGGTAATGGGAAGAGGTCTGACTCATGAACACCTTTCAGAGGAACAAGCAGGCAGAGCTGAGCCTGTGCTCTCATGGGAGTGGGGGGAGGGGAACTTCTCTTCCTTGGGACTCAGGCTCAGAGGACAGCCAGTAGCCCACCAGCTTTGCTGGGATCAAATGCAGCTGCTTAGGGGTTTAAAAACATACTGTGATGATCTCATTCCAAAGCCACTGAAAGTATATCCTGACAAGGAAAGAGGCCCATTGGCAAAGCAAGCTTGTTAAGATAGCTTCAGACTGGTAGTATCTAGGAGTCCAGCCCGAACCCAGTGGTCTGTAGACACCAGGAGAGCTGGAGAAGCCTTGGAACTTCCCTTAGCTTTTTATTCCCATAGTTTGGAGTAAAAATCCTTTTATAAATCAATGGCAGCCTATCTCTTTCTCAACATCACTAGAGTAAAAGAAGAAGACGACAAACCAAACTTTCTGCCGTTTCATCCACAGATCAGCTAGGAAAATATAAAAGAGCAAAGACTGGCTGTATTAGGAAGAGACAGAATTATGCAAAGTTGCACACCCAACTGCTAATGCATGCGCCTATGGGTGTGTTTGTGCATACACATCTGTTTGTATGTCTGGCTGCATTTTTTTGTGTCCTTGCATTTACTTGTATGTGTGAAAATGTGTGTCTGCAGGTCCTTTTGTGCATATGTGGGGGAGAGAGGAGGGGAGACTCTTTGCCTCTCCTGACCACACTTCCCCATATCCACCCCGCCTATCAGGACACACTTGACAAACAACTGATCTACAAATGGGCAAGGTAGGGTGCAGGTAAGAGATCGGGTTCTCCTCAGCTGGAGGAAAGCCTGGGAATGAAAGTGGTGCAGTCAAACCTGACTGTGAGTTAGAGGGGCATTCCGTATGGCCCTGCCTGTCCAGCACCCTCCGTCTCACATATGAGCAAGCTGAAGTGGGACTCCCGTGTTCCCACGCCTCCTTCCAGAATTGAGAAACAGGATCTGTGCTTTCATGCTTGCTCACTGTGCTGCTGGCTCCACCAGGCCATCCGTTCCTGATGCATAATTAATAGTGGGATAAAAATGTGGAATCCATTTTCCAGGATTTTTGATTCCCAGGTGGCACAATAATGAACCTTCTTTTCCAAAGGAAGTGTTCATCTCTAAGATGGATATCTCTGGGATGCAGAGAAGGGCTTTCTAGACAAGGGACCCCCCTCACCCGAGCTGTAGAGTTTCCACTAGAGATGACTCCTGGGACCATTCCTGCAGACCCAGGCTGATACTTGTAAGTGTCTCATGAGGCTGGGACACCACAATGACACCTAGCATCCTCACCTCCCCAGGGTGACTCTGCTCACTCTGAAGTGTTTTATAAAGAGAGACCTTTGCTGAATTCTCAACCTTTCTCTTTCTCTGGCTGAAGACAAGGAGCCTGACTTCTCATCTCTCCGAGAACATGTCCTTTAAAGCAGCTTGCTAAAGAGTTGTACTACAAAGGAAGGAAAGAGTCCCAGACTGTGTTATTGTGATGTCTCCATTGGATCACAGGGAGAAGCCAACCAACCAGCTTCCTCCCAGGGCAGATGCTTCTGCACAGTGAATCCTAGTAGTTTCTCTGAACCAAAAGCTCAGAGAGAGAGAGAGAGAGAACATTGTCCTCACCCAATAGCTGCTATGGTAGGTAGCTGTTGGACCCCTAAAGCTCAGGGATTCATGATGGGATCACATTGAAAAACCAGCTGTCCCCTCTTCTATCTGGGAATGAAGCCTACCATTTAGGATACACAGCTACAGTGGAGTTTTCAACATAAATTATTTGTGTATTTTATCTTGGTTGATTCAGGAAATTACAAGTGTCCTAATGCTTTAGTGACAGAAACTGGCATATCAAAGGATTCAGGGGAACATAAACAGACATAAATCACCTTCACACTGCCCCTCCCTAGAACTAAATTCCCCATTTCACAAAGACCATGTAATCCTTTCTTTTTCAAACAAATGCCACTGCAGCGCTGTGATCCCAGCGTAAGCCAGCATAAATCTTGCAACAAGGGGCATGTTCAATGTGTTCTTTAGTAGTCCACTCCCAGGTCTCCAGCCTGACATCACTGGAGCCGAGTCGGAGGGGATTACATGTGTCAGCCACTCAATTGGTGGCAGTCATCACAACGGACTCACCTGACAATCTCCACAGGAAACTATATGCCACATTTCCCTGCCTTGTAAAAGGCAGAATTTAAAAAGAAAAACAGCCATTAAATTAATTGGCACTAAAAGCATGTAACAGTTATCTAATCTACTAATTTTTAGTTTAATATTAACCCCAGTGTCTGCTATGACACTCATTTGACCCGCACAGGGAGTCGGCTCACCGCTTAGGTCTTTGAAGAGAGGCAAGAGGTTGGGGGAAGGACAGGGGTTGGAATTCTTTCAGTCTGACCTTGTATTCGAGAACTGTGTTTGCTCTGAGACAAGTATTGACTTTAAGTGAGGCCAAGCTCGTTGAACCTGATGTAGCATGTTCCTCCGTAAATTTTAAAGGACCACAGGTTCAAGAGGCAGCTTTTAACTCGCAGATGCTTGAATTGGCTAAAGTGATGGTATCTCTCTTCAAAGGAGGAGAAGCATTAGGTCCCAAGGGAAGGATCGCCCAGGGCCACTGGCAGAACAGATGCTGAACTGGGACCCCAAGTCTTTGTTTCCCACTCTCTATCATTTTTGTTTAATCATAACTATGGAGGAAGCCCCTGAAGTTTCCATCCTGTATGTAAGGACCATGTGGACTTTGGGAGACAAATCTTGCAATGAAAATCATGAAGTTTGCCTATGGTTTGAAAATCGTGTATCCAAAAGTACAGACTCTCCAGACAACAGCAATAGCTGTCGGTAGAGCATGATGAGGACACACAGTGTCTGATGGCGACGTCCACGTGAAGACTTTCTGCCTTAGGTGCTGGGATGAGCTGGAACAGCCATTGACAAAACTGAACAGGACTTGGTTCCTTGCTCTCTATCAAATGTAACCACACACAGTCCAGGGCACCACTTCCTTCTGCTTCTCAGTCCTGGCTCTCCAAATTTTACCGTCTTAGGTTTGTAGGAAAACAGGAGTTCAAATTTTTCATAAAATAAAAACCGCTCAGTAGGAGTCTTACCCAAGCATTGAAATGTGACAGCCACATGCCAAAGTGATCTTCTACAGCAGACAGAAGGACATGGAGTCACCAGAGGGCACTGGGCTGTACACTCCAAGAGGGAATAAAGGAAGAATGATGGCCTGCTCTTTGGGTGGATTATCTGCAAGACTATGCATAAGGAAGCACCAGGTGCAGGCTGTCTTTCTAGAGGTATCCTGTGGAGATAGACCCAACATGGGATGATGTTCTTGGAGGAAAAGCCCATGTTGCTGAAATCAGAATCCTTTGTAATATGTTTCCCAGCAGTCATTTCTAACCCAGGATCCCTTCCATTGAGGACAGATGAAAGAAACCAAGGGAGAGCCCACAGAATGTCCCATATCCTAGCCTATGGTGTGGCCACTTGAGAAAGCCTATACCCCATGTGTGCTCCCAGCATAACAAATGACACCCTTAAATCTATCTGCTCTGATGAGTGAGTGCTACGGTGATGCATACTGTTGCTTTAAAGCTTTTCCTCAGCTGTCTTGAGTTCCATAGACACACATGCCTTTGTTCTAACAAACAAACAAACAAACAAACAAACAAATCGTTCTAGAAATCAGTTCTACCCATGTAGCTGCTGACAGCCCTCAGGGGGCCCAGGGATGACAAAGCTGCTGCAGAAACACTTGACTATCCAGAGCCTGAGAATGGGTGGCAATGGAGTTAGTTCTGTTATACAGAACCCATGGGCTTCATGCCACATGGGTTCATGTGTGTGGACCCCTCTGTCCTGGCACCACAGACAGATCCAGTAGGAAGACATGGATCTCTTCAGAAAGTCATAACTTATCAGTGCTTTGCCCTCTCACTCCCTCAAACCTGTTCTTGAAAAAGACAGAACAGACGACATCCGTGGAACAAAACTGCAGCTGCCACACTCCCCCTGTCGTGATCCCCTCTGCCTAGAGTCTCTGAGAGTGTGCCTCTCTACTGGCCTTGTGTTTATATTTTGTCTGGCATTCAGCTTTAGATTGTGTAGAAATACCTGACACAGACTATTGAATAAGATGAGACCAGCTGCTAGAGGTGACTGTGCCCTAGAACAGGTAATATACACCACCATGAATTTGTGTTAAATCATTTACTCCTGTCCAAGACTGGGTTTCTGCTTTATTCAGCTATTTACACAGTGCATCGTTCATTTGATAACAACCAACATTTTCTTAGTAAAAATTCCAGATGTTCTATTAAATGTTTTGTATGGAAGTATAGGTATTGAAGATGAGATTATATTTCCATGGTTTTAAAAAAAAAAATAAGGAAGCTGCTAAGTTATGAGGAGGTATAAATAACACATATATTGACTCAGGCCTTTCTGGCTTTAGAACCTGAGTCCCTAAGTAGCCACTAATATTTTAAGGGGCTGGGTATGTGTGTGTGCATGCTGGACAAATATTTTGAGCATCTGAGGGTATTTGCTGGATCAGCGGCAGTGGACTTCACTGCTCAGTGCTATGCATGGTTTTGTATGGAGGGACCTGGGGATGCAGTGATACTGGTGCTGTCAAGATACCCTCAGACCTAGATGCTAACTAACATGGCTGCCTATGGTCCTCTCATTCTGCATCACTGGGCACAGGAAATGTTTTTCCCATCCTAAGAGAGAAATCCCCCTCTACCTTGAAACATCCAGCTTGGGAAGTCAGTAGTCTGGCTCCAAGGTCTGGCATCAGTATGGGTTCCCTCAGTCCCCATTCATAGTATGCTCAACACACATCCAAGGTGCCTTGCCGGAAGAAGGCAGTGCAGGCTGCCAGTGCTGGAAAGATGTGGCTCATGTATTGGCTAAGTTGAATGAAATTCTTTCTAACCTGTCTTCCAGCTCCAGCACTTCTTTACATATAAACTTGATGAATACCTCTCCTCGCCTTCCTTGGGCTGTGTTCTATGAATCACTTTTTCTCAAAGTTAGAGACACAGGTCATCTCTCACCATCTTCTGTAGAAGATAAAGTTCCCACAGAGTGCTGTGTGGCATGACTGTGACTTCTTTCTCTCCTAGACCCAAACTCACCACTCACCGTGCCCCACATTGCTCTAGTAATAGGGAATCAGTGAACCTTCAAAGTGCTGTTGGCTATTTAGGCACCCAGCCAATAAAAGGCCTGTGTCAATATACATATTGTCCATCCCCACACTGAAGCCTGTCTCTCACCAGGTGGTTCTGAAGGCCCTGTAGATGCTTGTGGCTTCGATCTGAGTCCAGGTGGAGCATGGGTGTAACGTACTCTTCAGTGTCAAAGCTAGCACTCAAGCCAGCAAGCCAGCAACTGTCCCTTCTCCCTAGAAGTTAGGACCAGTACTCAAAATAGCTGCTATCCCTTCTCCCAGGAAAGTCTGAATGAACATATCCTTTTCTCAGAAGGGGTTGACTGTAGTGGCACTAAGACATATCCATCAGGTGGCAAATGCAATGGGCTTTTTGTAAAATCAAGATGGTTCTGTAACTTACAATGAGTGTCCCTCCAAAGTGGGGTGGATGTGCCCACAATCATTGTGATTCACTCTTAATCTGGGCCATGTTAAAAGATGAATCAGAGGCTGAGTGAGGCCTGTTCCGAAATCCTTCTGATAGAATGAATAGCATTGCAATTCAGAGATAAGAGCAGGAGTGGGGTTCTTAGAAGACCTGGAGACCCCAAAGTATGTGTGGAATTCAAAGCCACTATGGAGATGATGGAATGCGAACCACTGGCAGCGCAAAGCCCTTCAGAGAGGAATGAAGTGCTAAGCAAGGAACAAACATATCTCTTTTTCCTCCTGAGAGAGGAAGGTGTGTGGTAGCAGTTTCCTTGCAAAGGAAGGCCTGTCACTGTAGATGTCAATTGTCAGGTCGAAGCAACCCTCTGCCGCACAGGGAGCAGCCTTCCCACCGTGACACCGTGATAAAATTGGATAAAAACTTCACTTTAACAAATTACACAAATTTGTCATATTTTCATCTCTGCGAAAGAAAAACCAGTCTGGTTTTGTTGTTGTTGTTGTTGGATTTGTTTGGTTATTTGTTTTTTTTTTTTACCAAGTACACCATCTCTGGGTGTCCCTTCCTCAGGTCCAGGCTGAAAGGTCTGGCCTGAGATTGGTCACTACCATGTCCATGGAGGGAAGCACAGCACATGTGCTCTGCTCACAAGGATCTGTGGGATGAGATCAGTTTCAGCCCAGGATACTGTGGGACAGGATGCTGAGAGCACCCACAAAATCTTACATTTAAAAGAGCCTTCAGCCCACAAGTCTTTGAGATGCATTTAAGATCTGAACTATAACAATGCATCTGAAAATTGACAAGTTTAGCCATTCTGCAATATATATGTATGTCATAACACTTTACAAAATAAACCCATATAATTTTATATGTTAATATAAACAATAGGTAAGTATAACAAAATGAAAGACAAAAATATCATTGCAGTTAGAACAAAAAGAATAAAGTTAGGAGAAAACTCTGTAGCAGGAACACATCAGTTGACACATTTACATAGCAGCTGCAAAGTGGGCCTAAAGAGGTCAGCTTAAAGCCTTTGGAAGATTGCACCAGGCCCCCTCCCCTCCCCTCCTACATGTCCTTAGAACATGTAGGCACCCTCCCTTCCGGAAGAGAGAGGCTGAATTACATCCTTTAGGAAGACCACCACATTGGGGGTGGGGGAGAAGGAGACCGTTGGCACCCAAAAATAAGTGAAGCTCCAGAGCATTAGACACATTTCTCAGGGCAGACCAACCTAAGGACCAATCAGTTTAAAAGCCACATTGTTCTGCCAATCATATTGTGCCTAGTTGCTGTTTCTCTATTCTGTCCCTGGAAATTGGATAAAAGCTTGCTGAACGACCTGCCCAGGGTCACCTCTCCTTTTGGATGTAGGTTGACCCCAGCATGCTGGAACAGTAAACTCCTCTTGCTTTTGCATCCATCCTGTCTTTACATGATTCACTCAGGGCATCCCAGTAGCTAAGACTTGCAAGAGTCTTACATTTGGTGCATTGGCCCAGAGTCAATCCCCTGTAGGGATACACCAGAGACCGGTGATTGGTAACTGTCTCCCTGTTTGCCGTAGTTTCTGTAAACCTGTCTGAACTTTCAGTTTGCTTGCAAGCATCTGGTGGCTCAAAGAGCCCATGGTGTTTGGGACGGGGAGCCTACAGGACACTTCAGGTCCCCTGGAGGAAGTCAGGAGGACTCCCCTCCATTAGACCCAGCCCTAGTATAAGCCAGCAGAGTCATCTGGTTACTGGATTCTTCCACCTGTGAAGGGGTGGTTTTTCTATGTCTTGATTGTCTCTCTGTGTTACATCTTGACCAACCCAAGGCAGGGGTGCCTGTTTTGTCTGGTGTTGTCTTGTTGTTTGTTTTTGTACTGGGACTGACATTTTTAGACATTGGGCAAACTGAATCTACCCCACTAAGTTAGGGAAAGAGAAAACTTGTCAGTAGTAGTAAAGAGGAGCAAGTTAGTTACTCTCTGCTTCTCCTAATGGCCCACTTTCGGAGTAGGTTGGCCACCTGTAGGGACCTTCAACTTACAGATGATCAAAGCAGTAGAGAAAGAGTCTTTAGGTCAGGATCAATCAGGCACCCAGAGCAAGTGGCCTATATAGTTACCTGGAAGAATTTAGTGGGACCCCCCTCAGCTTCATGGATAAGTCTTTCTTTCCCCAATTCCCTCCTTGTAGGTTCTGGCTATCAGGAAAAGGAAACGCAGGAGGAGGGATCTGAACCTGAGAAGAAGTCAATCCTCCAAGGTCTTTCAACAGCAGACCTGTTGCTCCAAGACCCTCCTCCTTCATATCCTCCTACCCTTGCCCCCATTGCCCCCACCAGTGCCAGCACCAGGATCCTTAGCCCATACGGACTGGGGCCATTGTACCCTCTTTACTGGAGGGAGGAGCAGATAAGTTGTTAAAAGATTTAATATAGGTTGCTGAGAAAATCTACCATAACAGGGAGACAGAGGAGGAGAAGGAGCGGAGAAAGAGAAAGGAAGAAGATGAAAGGAAAATGAAAAAAGATGACAGGAAAGGAATTTACAGAGATTCTTGGCTACAGTGGTTAGGGAAAGCAAAGAAGAGAGACTCCAATCAAAGAGAGACAGAAAACCCCACAAAAGGACCAGTGTGCATATTGCAAGGAGAGGGTCACTGGGCCCAAGACTGCCCCAACTAAAAGAAACAGAGAGAAAAGCTCTGAGACTGGCAACAACGTCCCCAGATCCAGAAGGTGTTAGCCCTGGGTGAAGAAAGCGATTGGGGAGGGGGCAGGGAGTGAGGGGTGGGGAGCGGGGGAGGGGGACAGGGTTCAGAATCCCTCCTCAAACCCAGGGTAACTCTAAAGGTGGAGGAGAAGCCTACTCAGTTTCTGGTAGACACCAGGGTGCAACATTCAGTGCTTCTCCAAACAGATGGCCCCCATGTCTAAAAACCATCACGGGTACAAGGAACCACTGAGACCAAACAATATTCATGGACTACCTGAAGATCAGTTGATCACGCTTTCATGGTTATCCCAGACTGCTCCTACCCACTCCTTTGCCAAGACCTGCTTACCAAAATCCATTTCCTCTCGGAGGGCCCTCAAATTAAAGGCCCCAGAGAGAACCACTCCAAGTCTTGACTAGGCTAGAGGACAAATACTAGTTGTTTGAGACCCCAGACAGGGCACCCCAGAACCTAGACTGGTGACTTGAGGCCTTTCCCCAAGCTTAGGCTGAGATTGCAGGGATGGGGAGGGCCACCAACCAGGCCCCTATCCATATGGAGCTCAAAGCCCAAGCCTTCCTGGTGTCTGTGTACCAATATCTGATGTCAAGGGAGGCCTGGGACAGAATCAGGCCCCACATTACCAGGCTCCTAGAACAAGGGATCCTGTGGAATTGCCAATCAGCTTGGAATACTCCTCTCCTGCCTGTGAAGAAACCTGGGACCCAAGACTAAGGAGGACTGTCTAGAGGGGACTAAATGCCTCTTGGAGGAACTGGGAGTATTGGGATACAAACGCCTCAGCCAAGAAGGCCCAAATCTGCCAGAGAAAAGTAAGTTATTTGGGCTACCTGCTGAAAGACGGCAAGTGTTGGATCTCTGATCCTTGAAAGGAGACCATCCTGAACAACCGTCCTCCACAGAGCCCCAAGCACATACGGGAATTCCTGGGCATGGCTGGGTTCTACAGGCTATGGATTCTAGGGTTTGCTTAATTGGCTGCCTCCCCCCTCTACTCCCTGACTAAAAATGAACAGCCTTTCCATTGGGAGGAAAAGAGCAACAGGCTTTTGATGCAATTAAGCAGGCTCTGCTCAAGGCCCTTGCTCTAGGACTGCCTGATGCCAGCAGATCTTTCCACCTTTATGTGGCTGAGAACAGGGGGACAGCCAAGGGGTAGCTCACTCAGTGGCTGGGCCCTGGAAGTGCCCAGTTGCCTATCTGTTAAGAAATTAGACCCTGTCACTACTGGGTGGCTTGCTTGCCTATGAACAGTGGTGGCAGTGGTGGTTTTATCATCAAACAAGCTGTCCAAGGTCGCTTCTCCTTTCAAATGCAGGTCGAACTGCTGGACAATAAACTCCTCTTGCTTTTGCATGGATCTCCATCTTTGCATGATTCACTCAGGGGGTCCTGGTAGCTAAGACTCACCAGTGTCTTATAGGGCCCACCTTCCAGCAGCAAAGGTAATGGTGGTCCTGTCTGTGATTCATGTGACACTGCAAATGACGCAGCTGAGGTGAGTAGACCATATACAGTGCCTGAGCTATTTTGAGCCACACATTCAGCTGCCAATTGTTGAGAACAACTCAGAAAAGAGCATTTCCAGTCTTTCACACAGTGTTTGCACAATACTTCCCAGAACCCAGTCCGTAGGAGTTGACCAAGGCACGAGGTGAACAGAATGATCGGGGCCCTTCTGCATCATGCTTCACACTTGGCGGGAGAAAGCAACAGAAAACAAGCAAGAAAATGTGCAAAGAGCAATAAATGAGCAGAGCTCCGAAAAGAAGGCATGGACAGAGAAATGGGGGTTTGTCAGGAAGTGATGTCAGAGCTGAAGGAGGAGTGGGAAAGCAGAGCAAGAGCTCTCACTTCCTACTCACTAGGCAACAGAGGGTGTGAAGGAGGGGGAAACTGCTCCACTCAGCACAGAGGTGCAGCTAGGACAGGAAGAACAAGACACCATGGGCTAACTTTTGAACTTGCATCAGCCATCACCACAGGGACTATGGAGAAAATGGGAAGTTCTGTGAACATGAACAACTATAATCTTTTTCTTTATCCATGCACATAATCAATACATGCACCAACCAGTCACTTATCAAATGTCACCTCATATGACACTCAATGAAGCCATCCCAAAATGCCATCTAGGCTTGGTGCTATTTTGGATTTGGAGTGCCTGTTACTAGACCTTGTTTAGCATGTTATTCTACAACCACATATATTATTACAGCACCAGCCTGTTTTGTAATTTGAAGGCATATGCTGTCCTTGCTCTGACACAGTCTTACATACTTTATTTCTTTGTTCAGTTCAAAATCACACTGTCCTACTTTATGCACTGAGATTTTTGTTGGTTTTGCTGTTGCTATTGTTGTTTGCTGCTGTTGCTTTTCTAGAAAGGAGTCCAGAAGCTTCACCACATCTCTGTGGCAGTCAATCAGTTAAACAAACCAGCAAAGTAGCTGTTCTTAATGTTCTTAGCACGATGAGTGGAGTTAACACCCTCCCCAGATTACTCCAGGTGACATTTCTTTTCTTAAAAGTTCCTTGAATGCAAAGGCTTTGGAAAAGATCATTTCTTTTAAGTATACTGTATAGATTTTCCATACTCACTCCCAGTTCCCCCCATCTGCTCTAACGTTCCTCATTGGTCTTCATCCTGCTCTCAATTCACATATAAATGACTATATCTCTCTATAAAATCTAGGATTACATTTGGGAGGAAATATATATAGTATTTATCTTTCTCAGTCTGTTCTGTTTTATGTAATATGAAGATCCTCAGTTGCAGGCCTGTCTCAATAGATGATGCGTTTCTCTCATCTGCGTGGTAGGTCCGCTCTCCACTGTGTATGCATGCCACACCTTCTTGTTCATTCATGTTGATGGACGTCAGTGAGATTTCTTGCAAACAACCTTTTTTTCATTTTTAATTTTTATTTATTTTTATTTTTATTTTTTTTTACAACTGAGCACCTATGAGTTCCAGTGTAACTCATCACAAGAAAAGACAGGTGAACAGAAGCACTGTGGTATAACCACAAGAATAAAATCAAATGTCTGTTTGTGATCAGAAAACTTACCACACTGTGAGCAGAAGACTAAGACCAAAGCTGGGTGTCGTCTTGAAATCCACAGCCTATGTTCTCCTTCAGTTGGGGAGTGTAAAAACTTAATAAAATAGAGGAGATCACTGGTTCTTACCATTTCCCTCCAGCACTGTCCTAAAAGATCTAAATCCCTCATTATAGTGAGAAAATGGAATGTAACACAATAAAATCATCATTATTCAAGGTGATTTAGCGAGGAAACTTAAAACTTCCAAAGATATCTATGGACAATTATTAGACTTTCTGGCTGAATTTAAAAGATTAGTAGAGTGTGTTCAATATAAAAATTCAAATGGACACCCATCCAATGACAGCAATGAACACAGTAGGTTTGGGGCAGCAGCAGCAGCTGTGCCTGTGCTCCCTCCTCCTGCCAAGCTGACTTCAGCACATCTTGAGTGGACAGCTCCACGCTCAGCAGCGTTCCAGTTTGAGGGGTCTCTGCTCTGCAGCGCTCTCTCGAGCCATGGTGTTCAGCCTCCACTGTGCAAGGGAATTCTCAGAAGTATGGGGACTCCTCAGGTAGCTCTCACCACTGGAGGGTGTGTCTTCAGGCAAGCGACCCAGCCGGCCTTCTCCAGTCTCCTAGGTTTTGTGGGTGGGTTGGTGTTCCCTTCTCTCCACTGGAAGTCCTGCCTGGCTACAGGAAGTAGTCATTTCACTCTCCATATCCCCGATTGCTAGGAGTCTCAGCTTGGTCACCACTATAAACTTCTAGGAGCCTTCCCTGTCCCGGGTCTCTGGCTTGTCCCAGAGATGCTCCTCTACCCAGACCAACTCACTGCCCTGCTTTCCTGACACCTGTTACCTGACCCTGTCTCACCCTGTTCCCTCCCTCTCTCCACCTCCAATATCTGTTTTATTTCGAATGGTGGTCACTCTTTATTCAAACTACTACATAGGTTATATCTCTAACACTGTCCTGGCTGAGTCTCAAGCCAGGACAAACAGCTCCCAGGAGTGTGACTTGGAACAGGGACACTGAGGGACCAGCAGAGCTTAGACACAGACAGGTAGAATATTTCTTCAATCATCTTGAACTATAAAATTAACTGTAATTTAGAGCATTCCCCCCAAAGCATGGGTGGCAGCAGTAAAGATGCACAGTGTGTCAGTCAAGCAGGTTGTAGGACTCAGGAGAGGAGGAGGAGTGGGGGATTCTTGTTCAGCCCCAATCAGAATTCTCACAGAGACAATGGAGTCCTAAAGCTAGATGTGATGGGAAAGGCACTGGGAGGCTTTGGTGGGTGGCACTGTGTTTCTTTCAGATGCTAGGAAGGCAGAGGGACAAAGTGGGGAACCAGAGGTGATCACAGTGATGAGTCAGATGTAGTTTCTTACACATACCCTGTCAGTCACAGGATAGGCCAAGAAGGGAGTGGGGTGTTCACCTGCTCTCACCCAAAGCTGCCAGACGACTCCAAGGAAAGTTAAAGACTTCAAATCTCTCTGTAAAAACGGGTGTGGTGCTTCCACAGGCCATGCCAACCACACCTGCTATCTGGCCTTCTTTTTAAAAAGTTTTATGTATATACATGTGTGTATCTGTGTATAGATACATGTATGCATTCATATCTATATCTGCAGAAGGCAGAAGAGAGCATCGTATTCCTTGAATCAGGAGGTACAAGCTACTGTGAGCTGCCCAAACTGGGTCCTAGGAACATAATGTGGGTACTTGTCCTCTAGAAGAGTGGTGCATGCTCTTAACCTCTGAGCCTTCTCTCCCACCACAGGGACCACTTGTTCTGTTCTTTCCACCCCTGCCTCCCCTTACTGGATTTCTTAACATACCTTTCTAAAAAGTAATCATCATTTTTCTTTTACTGAAATAAATTTTCTATGAAATGCTGTGTGGATACAAGACAAATTTTGAAAATTTAGAAATCTATTTAATGACCATTTTATAATTTAATTTTCAGAATTGGCTCTTTTTATGCAACAATACCTTGTAGATGTTCTTGGTCCTACTTTATGGCTTCTATGCACAAATTTATACACAGGATTACACGCAAAATTCCTAGGCTGATGGGGAGTACTAACAAATGTCACTCTAGGACATCCCTGGCAGTACAGTCATGGATATCTATCATCTATAATATATTATAATATATGATATAATATTTATAGATTGATGATAGATAGATAGATTGATAGATAGATAGATAGATAGATAGATAGATAGATAGATAGATAGATAGATAGAAGCAGATTGAGCCTCCCTGTACTTCCCAGGTCTAACTCCAATCTTGCCTGCTGCAATTTAAGCCCATGCAAGTAATGCCACGGAAGAGTGCTGTGCTGTGTCCCAACAGGAATATAAGGTGACAAATGAAAGTCAGAGCAAGACCACAGCTTAACATAGAGCTGAGCTGGCGCCAGCCTCAGGCCCTTAATGCCTCCAAAATCCAATAGCAAATTTGTAAATCAAATCAAAAAGCACACGCAGAGAGACCGAGTGGGAGAGGTAAGTGGGGTGAAACCAAAGAAGAGAGGCAGATTGCATTTTGGTGCTGAATTTTAAAGCAAGAGCTCTTGGAGTGAACTAATCACTTTTTGGCAGAACAGTTTCCTTCCAGCAAAAGTTCCTCTCCAGACTATCAAGTGTTGTTGGAAATAGTCTCGGCCTCATGTTACCTTTATCCCGACCTTTGAGATTGTTCTGAGATCTGCTCAGCTCCCCTTCACACTGCTGGAGAAAATGGGACCCATTAACCAAAACACTGGCAAGCGCAGAGCTGCCCTCCTCCTCACCTGGTTCAACTCCTTCACTCTTCAGACAAGTTCGAAGTTTATACACCAAACGACATACCCAGCATCTCACATCCCATGTGTTCACATCCAAACAGAATTTCTTCACCAAATGTTTTTTTTTTTTTTCTGAAATTTTTTCAAAACATCAATAAACAGAGGAAGATACTTATGATTCCCAAGTCTTGAGTTTCCATCACTCTCACTGCTGTTCTTCAGATCTGGGTAGCCTAAGGTGTCATGGACAGATGTTGGAAGAGGGAAGACTCCAGAGGCTAGGTGCGGTACAGGAGTGGACTCCATCATGTCACATGTAAACCTGACACGTGTGTGTGTGCATGTGTGTGTGTACATGCTACCACTGCACCTCAGAGTGAATAGGTCTCCATAATGGACAACTGAAGACAAGATATTATTTTGATTTTAGTCTTCTAAATGAAAGATAGAAGCTTATCCACCCACAGCATGCCCAGGCCTAAAGGATGGATGAATTCCTTGGGAGTTGGGGACTCTTTCTATGGAAGAATTTGTCTCTTTAAGTTGTACTTCTGACCTGGATGTTGGCATTCGAAGCCTACAACGCAAAGCAGAGCAGAAGTGTAAGTCCTGATAGCTGTGGGTGCCATCCTCCTCTAGGAAGCAAAGGACAGCGCTGGTGCACCTGAGACATAGCATTCCAGGTGCAATTCGGTGAGAGCGCCCTGCTGACAAGGTTCTGTGCCTTACACTTCCAGTTCAGTGCACACGGTGAGTCTCTTGTCCCACACAGTGTTATTCTTTCCCCATCTTTGCCATCAGCCCCTTCTTCTGTGGGTGTAGCCATGTTCATAAACACACCATGTCGTGTCTCCCAGCAGCATCACATGCTGTCCTGTCCCCAAGAGAATCAAAGGATGCTCTGGGCCACAGGTCTTGATTTATGCCATGCTCCCCAGGCGTCTAGCATCCACATGAGGGCACAGCAGGAGCCCAATGAGTATTTGTTGATTAATGGGACTTAAGCCATGAAAGACAGCCCTCTTTGGGGAGCTCTATTCGTTAAGTGGGTCAATTAGCTTGTCTGTCCCCCTCATGACTGATGGGATATTGTGAATTCCTCGTGTCTACAATCAGCAGATTTAGACCCTCATCACTGTGAGTGGCTCTTTACTGTTTCAGCTACAAAAACAGCTGTAGGGTAGACTGCTGTTCTGCAGGAGCTGGTGAGACAGTGTTCTGATGAATTAAACATTCTGGTCAATGAGAAGATCATATATGCACAAGACTGTCCTTTGCATGAACTTAGACCCAAATGAGATAATTGCATCTCTCAAAGGGAACCTCAAAGGCCTATCATGGCAGTGCTGTACCCCACAGGCAAGGCTCCCTAGACTTGGGGAATACTATGAGAGACAGAGAATTTAAGAGTGCTTGACTCTCTTCTGACTCCCAGAAAATTCAGGATCTCTCTCTCTCTCTCTCTCTCTCTCTCTCTCTCTCCTCTCTCTCTCTCTGTCTCTCTCTGTCTCTCTCTCTCTGAGACCTAGTGTCACATACGTGCCATGGCAGAACCAGTAACTGGTTACATGGACTCTATATTTTCATTCTTGAAATAGGATAATTTAAACAGAATAATTGGGGAGGGGTTTAAAATGAATGAGAAGATGCTTCTCAAGTAAATTTGTAGTACATTTTAGTTTCCCACTCTCAGGGGTCCAACTTGCTTTATAGGCCCCCTCCCCTTTAAGGCCTCCCTTTAAGGTCTCCCCTTTAAGGCCTCCCCTTTAGGTCTACCCCTTTGAGGCCTTCCTTTTAAGGCCTCCCTTTTACGGCCTCTCCTTTAGGTCCACCCCTTTAAGACCTTCCATTTAAGCCTTCCCTTTAAAGCCTCCCCTTTAAGTGTCCCCTCCCAGGGCCACACACACACACACACACACACACACACACACACACACACACACACCAGCTTACAGACTCAAGTTGACAACATTTAAATTTTAGTATTTTTATGCAGCTTTTATGTAACTTTAAATTTATTCATTCAAAACTTCCATAATAAACAAAAAAATGAGTTATGGTTTCCATTTATTCTTTTAGGAGATATAAATTTTTTCACATATATGCTCAGAAGGAAGTCTTCTACTGGTGAGGATATTTTTTAATGTCCAGTCAGCATTACAGCATCAGGCGATTCAGGAGCTCCGCAGTTCTTCTAAGTCTGCTCCACAGGCTCAGGGTCCTGCGGCCTACCAGACAGACTTACCTAGCCCACACCAGGGCATCTCTATTACCACTCCTTAAGTGGTCTAAAACACACACTGGGCATCTGTATTTCTAAAAGTTTGAGATATCTTGACCAAAATAAAGATGTAACTGAGCTTCTTAACTAAATTTTATTACGATGAGATGTGTAAATTTTGAGCAGGTTGGGAACAGGAGACTTACTTGTGTATCTAGGGTACATTCTCCTGGATCTTCCTAGGACATTGAGGACCTACCCCTGCTCAATACCATCTGTGACCTCCCTTAGCAGGCTTCGCTGACCCGCATGCTCAACTCATTATTCTAAACTTTGAGAAAGACATATAGACAGTCTTTCTCTTTCTATTAATTCAGCAGTGGGCAGATGCTACAGACAGCCTTGCAAACAGAGGCCCCGACCATTGGCTCCTGACTGTTTATACTAGGCACACAGGCTGGGGAACCAGACAGCATCTCAGGATGGATCTGGAAGGAGGGACACCAAAAGCTTCATATCACAACATCAAAGCTTGAGGAGATGAAAGGGCATCTTTATATTTGCATCATAAATATGTTTTACATACTCTGATATTCCAAGAATCTTTCATTTTAGCAGGTGGAAAAACAATGGCAGAGGCACCTATGTAAAACACAGAGGCCAGCTTGTGGCTGGCGATTAGGTTTATTTGTGGCTTTGATATAACTACTGCAATTAAGTGCTCTGATGAGCAAGGACTTGTTGGGCTCTTTACAGGTACAAGCTGTTTACTAATCCCTGGTTTATACGATAAATCCATCATCGTTGGGCACAGCTGCGAGTAAGTTTTTAGAGGGATAGTTTTTGTTCAGCACAACAAATTCCAAATGTTTTGCCTCTTTCTCTGAAGATTTTTTTTTTTTGCCAGTGAGAGGTGACGAGGTAGATTCCAGGCTGTCTGACTGAGAACTATGGGTATTTTCAGCCTGAAGATGCAGGTTTGAAAGTCCACTGTCCACCTGGTGGAGGGAGAACATGAACAGGTACATTTAAGAGTAGCCATACAATGAGCAGGCCCATAGACTTGAACAGTCTGAGGCTGAGGTCACACAGGGAGCAGGGCTTTCATACCAGGTACCCAGGGCTGGGTCAACACCACTTCCATGCCTAGTTCTCATCCTGTTGGAAAGGACAAATACCAAAGGCTTTAAGAAAGAGTGATAGAAGAGTATATTGGGATTTTTGTTTGATTGTTTTGGTTTTTTTTTTTTTTTCCTGGGCTAGGTCTTATGTAGCTTTAAAGATTGGCCTTAAACTCAGTAGGTAGCTAAAGCTATCCTTGATGTCCTGATACTCTTGCTTGTACTTTCTAAGAGCTAGAATTATGGATGTGTACCAGCTACCCGGCTTATGTGGTACCCTGTCAAACTTGGGACTTAATAAATTCCAGCGATCCAGCACCTCAGCTCTATCTCCAGCTCTTCTATTGGTGATCTTCTAGTTGTATCTAGCACTTTTTAAAACATCTTGCTCTGTTTTGTTCAAATTATTTCTGTGGGTGGGTGAACATGTACACACAGGGGAAGCTAAGGATAACCTCGGGTACCATTCCTCAGGAACATCCACCTTGCTGCTGCTAGCGTTGTTTGTTGTACTTTTACTTTGTTCCTTGTTTTTGCTTCCTTTCTGTGTGCTTCTCTGGTGGGGATGCACATGCGGAGGCCAGATAATAACATCAGGTAACTTTCCTCAGACACCATACACCTAGAGTTGTGAAACAGGGTTTCTCAGTGGTCTGAAGCTTACCACGAAGGCTAGGTGGACTGCCAGTGAATCCCAGGGGTCCATGTGTTCCCATCTTCCTAGGGCTGGGACTGCAAGCGTATGCTGTCATGCACAGCTTTTACATAGGCATCCGGGGCTCAAGTGCAGGCCTTAGACTTGCATGACAAACAGTTTACCAACCATCTCCCCAGACACGATTTACCTTTTGAAGAGCCTTGCTCAGTTTTATTCAATCTCTGAATTACAGAAACACTTTATTTTAGATGAGTTTAGCTCTTACAACAGCACAGCCATTCACTGTACATTATAGCTGGTCTGCCCAGAAGGCCAAGGTCACTCAAAGTTCTAACACATTATTACAAAAAAATGGCTTCTCCTGTAAAACAAACAAACAAACAAAACAAAACAACAACAAAAAAAACATTGCGTACTTTAACAACAGTTTTTTAAAGACATTCTTTGAAGACGATGAACCTAAGTATATTTCAGTAAACTAATGGTCTAATGACACTGAGGAAAGATATACTTCCCATCAGTATCACTGATGGGAATAAATGAAGACTGAACTACACAGGCTTCACAGGGTCCTCATCACTTCTGAGAAGACACTGGGACTACCAGCTGAGAGTGGGTAGATCTGAGCTGAGCATGTCTCAGTTATGACGACTTACCATCATCCCTGATCATTCTCTCAATCAACTAATCTGTGTCGATTGCTAGGAGGTTCAAGCATATTAAGAAAGTCTGCTACTCTCAGAATATCTCCACTAGGCCAGAAAGGTTGGGATAGATGTGCTGGCCCACAACTAAGCATGAGAGGCCATTAGGGTTCCTTATACGTGGTTAAGTGTCAAAAGAGAAAGTGTGTGCTCCCAGGTTGGGTCTCAAGGCCATAGGTCAAAACATAGGCCTCTCCAAGCTGGCCACTTTTCAGTCAACGTGCCATGCTCCTGGGGGACATGTGGTTTTATGGTACCAGAGCAACAATAATGGGACATGTCTGGTGCCATTCAGGTCACAGTCCTGAAGCCTGAATACAGTCCAAGCCACTTGGCCCTCACTAGAAATCCCTGTAGAAATAGCTTCTCTTTGTCCTAGCCCATAGCTCTGCTTGTACACAGGCCAACAAGTATCTCTGGAGTTTCTCAGAAGAACCAGAGAGATAGCTAGGTTCCCTTCCCCTTGCAGAGACCATCTTGGTAACCTGCCATCTGGCACAACATCTCTCTGCAGTGCCACCTTGGATGTGGTACAATTTCCTCTATGTAGTTTAATTAGGTATAAGTGTTTGTGGCTATTTCTTTATGTGCCCTAACAGACCCATCCCCAGGTTATGGAAATGGTCCCCAGTATTTTCTTGTGAAATCTTCATAATTCAGTTTCTACTTTGATGTCTATGATCCAAGTCAAATTGATTGATAAGTGATTAGGATAAAGTGTTGAGTTGTTTGGGTTTTCTGATTGTTTTGTGCATAAGTATCCAACAACATATTTATATTCACTCTCTTTGTTAAATGTCTTAGGTGCCTTGGTTAATAGTCAACGACTCATGTTAGTGTAGGCTCACTGCTTCAACTGCAGGCTAACCTCTTTACCTCCTAACACATGAAGGCAGCAAACATAAACCCACTTCTTAAAACTACTGTCTATTTAGTCCTAACAACACCAGTATCAGAAGTAGCTATTCAAACTCTTATGGAATTATGATTGTGACTTCTAGAATACAGAGCTCCCATCAGAGACAGCTGCCAGCCATTCATGAATATGGTATGTAGTTTAATCCCTCTCTTGGCGGTGCCATATAGTTTTCAATGCAGATGTATTCCACGTCGTTGATTATTTCTATTTCTAAGTAGTTCATGCTCTTTGAGGTTATTTCACATGAATTGATCCTACTTTTCATTCTTTTCTGTTGATTAATAAATTAAAATTAAAGTTTTTAAAACTTTGAACCCTTATTAAATTGCATATTTTTTCTAGTAAAACTTTCCCATAGCTTTTTTTTTTTCTTATTCTTTTCAATAATGGAGGTCTCCTGTGTGAACAGGACAACTTTACTTCTTGGCTTCTAGTCTGCGTGCTCTTTAGGTTTTCTCTTGTCTTTATGCACTAGCTGGATTCTCCAGTCCCTGGTTGGATGGAAAAGAGAGAGAAACGTGCATCATTCCCATGCTGAAGGATGGACACTCACGCAGGGTTGTCTGGTGCCTTTTATCACGACCAGGAAGTACAAGCTCTTCTCCTCTTCTCTGTTCCTGATTCCCTAAGAACATCTATCTTACGTGGGTTCAAATGGCTGTCAAACCCGTTCTCGCTGAGATAAACATGCAGCTCTACTTTACTCAGTTCCTTTCGTGGATCATGCTGATTTTCAAGCATGGAACCGACTTCGTAGGATGAAATCTATAGCGCATTATCTTTTTCTGTCTGACCGAGTTCAGTGGCTGAGATTTTATTGCAAATGTCAGCATCTATGCCCATCATTTTCTTGTTCCCCTGTCAGATCTTCATGACTTCATAATATTCGTTGGGAAATTTTCCTTTCCTGTGTTTAGAAAATAATATGATATGATTGTTACAATTTCTTCTTTGGAGATTACCTTTAGGAAAGTTATTTTGATAGAAAGTTTCATTAGGTATCTGGTGCTTAAATTTTATCCTGTATCATTTCTTTAGCAAGCGGAATTTTTTTTTTTTGAGATTTTTTTCTATGTCTAGCTGTCATTTACTAGTAAATTACCAATAAATCAGCATGCATTTATATCATTGCTTTTTATTTTGATGCTGATCCAATCTACAAAAATCCCCTCTTAGCAGCATTGTTAGTGTCTATTTTCTGTATTTCCTCGGAGTTATTCTTAGGGAAAGGCTGAGATGGCTATGACTTCTCAAAGAGTCAGGCTGGGTGTTATTTGCCCTCCCTTGCTTGTGCTGTCTCCTGTCTTCTGCGTTTCTGCTGTGATCTCATCAGCCTTTCTGTGATTTCCTGTGCATCTACTGTGCTCATCTGCTTGAAATTTCTTGAAGTGTAAGATCAGGTCCTTGTTTTAAATCATCTAAAATTAGCATTTCAGAACTAAATGCCTTCATCAAAACATGACTTCAGTCATAAAATTTTATGTCTATTTTCATGTTCACTCAGTTTAACTTACTTGTTTTTTTTTTTTCATTAAGAATCCTTCTTTGATATATGTGACTTATAGAACTTCGTAAACATGAAAACTGACTGGGGCTTTTCCCGGATCCCTCAGTGGTTCTCCCCAGAAGGAACACTAATGGTCTCAGGCTCGTAGAGGCTTGTAAGGAGGCACATGCCCATAACTACCAGCTAAACCATGCAGATTCTGGAATTGAGACTAAGTTTTAACTTTACATTCATATATACGTATGTATGTATGTATGTATATCAATTACAATTTAGATTCTATGTGCTTAGTGATTTTTTTGTATTGCTGTTTTCTATCAAGTATTGAGGTTAAGATTTTTGAACATAGTGTAGTATATATCTGCCTATCTCCTCCCTCATTGTTGGCTCATGGAGTTGTTACTAAGCTGACACAGAGATCTAATTCTAACTTCTTATTGATGGGGTGTTCTACCTTTTCCTTTGCCAGAATGCTTCATCGGGAAGTCTACTTTGTCTGGTATTTTGTTTGGCTTGTTGTTGTTGTCCTTATTTCTTGCTCATTTTCATACTTGTTTTGCTTTGGTTTTGATGCCACAATTAAATCCAGAGATTCCCACATGCCAGGAAACACTCTACCACCAGCCACACCCCAGCCCGACTGGACTAACCACCACTGCCTGATCAGCTATGTGTAGACATGTGCAGCCAATTCTAATTGGTGTGTTAATCCTTTTATGTTTCATCTAGTCATTAATAAGGCAGAGTCAAGGTGCTACCATCTTTTTATTTGTTTCTTATTCCTCTGTCTCTCCCATCTTGTCTATTTTGGGAATCAACAAAGACTTTGGGTATATTCCGGTTATTCCTGTACTAAATTTTTAGATATGTAATTTTAAAATTCGTTGGTTTCTCTGAGGATTAAGATATATACCTATAATATGTTAAAGTGTCTTTTCAATATTGTATTACCTCATATACACTACAGTTCACTTTTTTTATTCTCTCAGACATTAAATTTCAATCAGTTTCCCCTCCCTTTAGTCCTCCCAGTTCCCCCACAATCTCTCCTCTCCCCAGATCCACAAATCACTTCTAAAGTATGGTTCTGTCCAGTCGTTCATGTACAACTGCTTTCATGTATGCTGAATTTACAAATGTTGACCGGCTCCTTTAAGACCTCTCCTCGCAGCCGCTGCTATTGCTCTCAGCTGCTTTTTTCCAGAAAAGGATGCATGTTTTCTTGTTTCTTTTACAGCTAATTGTTTGTTACTGCTGTTCATAAGCACAACTCACTGTGAATGAACCACTGGGGGGTCTCCTGGACTCTTACACCGCTGAAAGACTCTTCTTTTAGCAGGCAGTTGACTTGGGACTCGACCCTAATATTCTGGAGTGGGCAGCAACTTCTAGATGAGGTCTTCCACTGTGTCGTCTCCCAGCTCTCAAAACCAAGATGTGGTGCAGGGCTCAGACACTGATGTGAGGGGATTTCGCATTTCGAATTTGGCTCCTCTTCTGGTCAGATCCCTTTTCAGATGATCTACCAACTCCAAACTCCCCTCATCTCAGCCCAGGAAACCTGTTGGTTTCTCCTGTGTTAAGTCATGAATGGAGAATGTTCTGAGACATTTTCACAGTTTAGTGCCTACGTTTAGGTGGACGTCTGACTGGTGTCTGCCTGCTGGAATGCTCTCCGGGGCCCGCAAAGCATCCTCCTGTGATTTTTCTGAGTGCTGTGGCAGTCCCTGGTGGAGGTTGCTCAGCTAGCCTGCTGTTATTGCTATAAACCTGAGCATCTGCTTTTGATGTGCTGTCCTCCTGCTTCCAACCAAGGCAGAAACCACATGTGGCTGATAATGATCAGAACTACCATCACATATTTCTCTCTTTGTTTTTCCTATTAAGAATTCTCACAGCAGGTAACAGAACTCTTGGCTTCTCCAGCACCATGTCTGCCTGCGCGCTGCCATGCTTCCTACTATGACAATATTGGACTGAACCTCTGAAAATGTAAGCCAGCCCCAACTACATATTTTCCTTTATAAGAGTTGCCACAGTCATGGTGTCTGTCCATAGCAACAGAACCTTAAATAAGACAGTTGGAGAGATTGGCTCAGCAGTTAGTAGAACGTATTGCTTTTCAAGAGTTCAGTCCCCACACTCCACAGTCAGAGGCTCACAACCTTTTAGTTCTAACTCCAGGGGAAGCTGAATTCTTTGTTGGCTTCCAAGGGCAAATGCATGTGGCAGACATGTAAATACAAATAAATCATTTTCAGAAAGATCCTTTTTGTTTTTTAAATATATGTGAGCACACTGTCACTCTCTTCAGACACACCAGAAGGGGCATCGGAGCCCATTACAGACAGTTGTGAGTCACTATGTGGTTGCTGGGAATTGAACTCAGGAGCCGTCTCTCCAGCCCTTTAGAAAGATTCTTAACTGAATTCTATCCCTTGTTAGGTGTGCTCCAGGATGGCCCAGCCTAGCGTCCATACTCTAGCTTCATGTAACTCCATAGCTCTCATCATCAGTCCTAAACACTGTCCCCATTTTCTCCTAAGAAATCAAAAGATTCCCCCCAAACATGCCAGACTAGACTGGGGCCCTTTTCCATTTGTCTGACTCTCCCTCATTCATGGGTGACTGAGAGCCCTGTTTGTTCCAGTCCTTCACTCTTTCTTATCTACGGTAGCACCTGAGAGCAGGAGGTCTCAACAGTAGCAGTTAATGACATTCTGGACCAGACCCAATGTGGGTGTTACTGCAGGACACTCAGCAGTAGCCTTGGTTTTCCATATATGAGGTACTAGTAACCCAACTGTGACTATGGAAAATGTCTTCACACAACACTGGCTGTCTTCTATTCACAACTATCCTGCCCAGAAAGTTTCAGGAGTTGACAACCAGCCCTCTCTGCATCCTTATATGCAGCCTCTCTCTGCATCCTGACATGCTAGCTTCCTCCACTAGAATCTGCCCAAATGGCTGTTTTCTGTAGACTCTCAACTGAGCCCTTACACAGTGCTGGTGCCTGATTGGCACCAGAATGGAGGCAGGATTGATTCCTGGCCTCTCAGATCTGTGTCACTACAGTAGGAATCCCAGTAATACTTCAAATGAAGAGCTTTCCTACAGATGAGGAAGTGTAAGTGAGCAGATAAGGAAAATACTCACATACCTGAAAGGAGAGCCAGGCCAAGTTTGAACCCTGCAAACAATGCAGTCTCCACACACTCCACTACACTCCTTTGTCGCAATGACTCATGGAGGAATGGAATGTTGGTGTAAAGGACCAGAAGCAAGATCACATGATACATGTACCACTTTCAACCTGTATGACTCTCTGGCTCCTGCCAGAATCCATTCCATGTAGTAAGGAGAAACTTCTGCAGTTGTCATTCAGGCCTGCACTGGGGCTTAGCTGCATAATCTGACCAGCACGGAGATGATCGAAGTCTGGAAAAGGAATAGATAACTGTGTAGTGATGAAGGAGAAGGTCATTAACAGAGAAGCATCCATCCAGAAGAACACTTGACAATGCAGTAGCTTTTACAAACCTCAGATATCATCTCTAAGAGCTATAATATAGTCTTAGAGGAAAGTAACACTATTTCAACAAACTGTGCTTCTGTAATTCTCACCCTCCCCCCAATAAAACTCAAACAACACAGGAAAGTACACTGGGACATCCACCGTGGGAAGGAAGGCTCGTTCCTACCAAGGGTCTCATCTCAGTCGGTAAATCACTTCCCCCATCTTTTTCATACATCAACTTGAAAATTGGCTGAAAAGGTGAGGGTATTCTGTTAAAGCCATATAAATACCCAGGCCAGGCAGAGTAAGGATATTTTAAATCTGCTCCTCTACAAGGTTATACACTTGTCATTAGAAAATACAGATGCCCTCAGATGCCAGCCCACAGGTTGAGATCCAAAATGTGGGAACAGAGACCTAACAAAAAGAACTATAGCCTTGCCTGAACTCATGCACCCTACCAGGCCCCTGAAATGACTGGGGTGTGTTCTGAATTTCTTATTATCTCCGCTGGGTTTATTCCCAAATTTAGCTCTCGGGCTGGAAATGCACACATAGTGCCTCTTCCCTTTGAACAGGACTTTTAATTTCTCCAGCTCAATTATAATTAGAAAGTATCTAAACTTTACCTTGGTGGTTTGGCTTTTCCACTAATAACTAGATCTTCAGAATTAATCTCTTGTAGAAACTCTCCCTCAGATCCCTACTTCTGGTTTCTGAGCACACTATACTGACAGGTTTCTGATTTCTTCTGAAAGTCCAGAAATGAGTCTAGGCTTGGGTCAGAGCGTTGTCATCTCCCTCAGGGAAGCAGTGGTTGTAACTAATATTCCTTTGATGTATGAGACCATCACTGACCATGACTGTTACAATAAATAGTAAGTGCTGAGCATATATGACCAGTCTATTAGTACAAATCATAAGGTATATTAACTGTCTTCGTTTTTTACTGCTGGGACAAAATGCCTGATCAAATCAACTTAAAGTAGAAGGATTTGATGAGCTTATGGTTTCAGAGTTTCAGACCATGGTAACTTGATGGGTGAGGAGGTAGTCCACTGTAGCAGGAAGGGTGCGGTGGAGCAAAAATGCACAGGAAACAGGAAGGTACCAGAGTGAGTAGGGTTCTGGTCACACAGAATGGAGCTGGCTACACATGTGAAGCTAGCCACAGAGGTCAATGCTGGACACACATAGGGTCAGTGCTGAGCATTTATGGTCAGTGATGGCCAAATAGACACAAGATGGCCACACAGAGTCAAAGTGACCACACAGGGCTGAGCTGGTAACAGAGGCTCAATGCTGACCACAGAGCTATTGCCGACCAATGATAAGGAAAAGTGTAGCCTGTCATTGTGTTGTAGGGAAAGGCAGGCAACTGGGACATAAGAAGGTCTTAACTTCATACTAAGATAAACTGGGGAAGATGCAAAAGAAATGAAAGCCAAGATAAATGGGGCAGTTGTCATGCTGATTGCCTTCCCAGACTGTAGGGCTGTCAATCAAATAGCAGGTCCCTCCCACAGAAACTGAGTTAGAATTGGCCCAAGGAGGTCCATTTTGGTTCCAGTAAAAAACTTAAGAGAACTTTCTCCAAACACAGAACTGGTTCCCACAAGCCATTATCCTTTCTGGTGACATGGTAGAGTGGCAGGGAAGTCACAGAACAGGGGTCTTCTTGGAGCTCACTGGAACAGTATGCTGTTTCACGGCAGAGAGAGCATGCAGAGGAAACTGGAAGAAGATGAGTACTTTTCCAAGTGTTTCTACAAATGCTGCAGTGCAGGAAGATGACATCGGGAACCAGAGGAAATGAGAAGTCGGGAGTCTATCAGTCGGATGCAGAAACCACCTTTCTTTCAGTGTCACGGTATATGGTGGGTGGCATGGTAGCATGTTAGATAACCTACAATTTAGCTGGGTTTAGCCAAACATTCTTCTTCTAGTACAGGAGATCTCAAAGCACTTCCCACCAAGTAGCAGTTAACATACAGGGAGATCTCTGCTTAGAGACTGTGGCTCAAACACATGGATTGGTATTTGAAGTCTACAACAGAGGAGACAGCTCAAGAAAGAGGGGTGGGTGGAGATAAACCCTTCCAGATTCATGGATTAGCTCAGCTCTGTGAACTAAAATGGCTTTAGCATAGAACTGAGACAGTTTTATAACCTTTTCAAGGGTATGAATAGCAATTTGAAAGACAACCATCTTTAACTGAAAAATTGTTGATTTTGTAAAGATTATGCATTTGTTTCAAGTCCATTCATGCTTTCTGTCCATGTTTCTTGTGTGCATACAGATATGCATACAAGTATACACATACATACACAAAGGGGGTTGGGGAGTTGGGGGTTCCCTATGGCTGGTGTTTCCGTAAGTGCAGTCTAATTGAAACGTAACTCAGAAAAGTACTCTGGCTCACTACAAAGGTTTCAGACGCAACCACTAAAAAGACTTAAGGCTAAACCTGGAAAGGGGGTGTGGGGGAATCTTATTATGCAACAGTTTCTTGTCTTTGCCAAACACTGATGCTTGGAAGTTGAGAAGAGACAGCCAGCACACCTGTGTCCATTGGCATAGAGTTAAATCAATACAAAACAGTAGGCAAACAGCCAATTACCTGTCACCTAAAGACTCACTTGAAGGGTTTAAAAACAATTTTTACAAGCAGGAATTTTAAGCTTCCATACTTATAAGGAAGTCTTCCTCAGATATATAGAGACATTGAGATTGTATGTAGCAAATTAGGGAGTGATCTTCCTGAGACTGTCTGGTAGCAGAGCTGAGTGCAGCCTAGGGACCCTGGAGAGGTCTGAGGGGTGACCCTTTGCCACTCTCCCACTTGCTTCTGTTTGTTTGTTTGTTTGTTTTAACCTCACTATTCTGGCTCCCCATCACAACAATCATGTGACCACATACCCCATCAGTCTTCCTCTCAGACACCCACTGGGATTCACTCTTGTGCTGGTCATCAGAAAGATAAGGACAAGTTTCTAGCCACACATCAGGTGTGCCTTCTGGGGTGGGGAGGTGAGTGAGACAAGAACAAAACCACCTGCTCTTGTGAACTTATGTGTCAGCAGGATCTCAACATAATCATAACATTTGCTCTGTAAACACAACTTTATAATCAAAAATTTTCACAGCAGAAAATGAAATACCTGGAACATGTAGGCAACATTCTATCATTCTCATTGATGAGTTGAGCCTACATATCCTGAGACACTGCTCAGAAGACAGCGTGGTTTGATTTTCAGCATCCCCAGAGGCCCATGTTGAAGACCTGATCTACAGCCTGTGATGAGAGGTGGCAGGGCTTTAGGAGGTGAGCCTAGTGGTAGAAGTTAGGTCTTTAGGGATATAACCCTTTGAAGATGATACTGATCCCAGTCTGTCTCTGTCTGTCTCTCTCTCTTCCCTCCCCTCCCTCCCTCTCTCCCTCTCTCCCCTCCCTTCTACCCAACCTGTGTGATGGTTTAAAATAGGACTTGACTAACTTAGCTGGTGCTTTATCTTGCCCAAATTTTCACCACTCTCTTTAAATGCTTTTAATACCTTGAAAATGATTCAGCTCCATTTTACTCCTGTTGCTTCTTTATTATGAACATTTTATATTTTTCCTTTCTCAGCTACTCCTTTTCACTAAAAGCTCTTCATAAAGAATGAACTTTAGTACTAACACATGAACAGACTTTAATACCAGCTGTTTTGCTAGATTCCTTTGTGAAAGCAATTAATCTAAATCTCTTCACTTTAGCCTCATGCAGACTCTTTGGACAATGGCAAAAAACCCAGCCATATTCTTCACCAAAATATCGCAAAAACAGTCTCTAGGCCACATACTAACATTCTTCTCCATTGAAACCTCTTGGGCCAGCAGGCCTACAAAGTTCACATCACCCTCAGCTCCACTGTTGTCTATGTTCTTACTAGGATGGCACATTCAGTTCCACTTAAAGGATTACATTGCTTCCCAAATCCAAAGTCCCCAAATCCACATTCTTCTAAAGAAAAACATGGTCAGGTCTATCACAGCAATATCCCAGTTCCGTCCAACTTCTGTCTTAGGGTTTTATGGCTGTGAGCAGACACTATGACCAAGACAACTCTTATAAGGACAACATTTAATTGGGGCTGGCTTACAGGTCCAAGGTTCAGTCCATTACCATCAAGGCAGAAGCATGGTACAGGAGTTGCTGAGAATTCTATATCTTGTTCCAAAGGCAAACAGAAATCTGATGTCTTGGCAGCTAAGACAAGGGTCTTATAGCCCAGGTCTATGTTGTAGATAGCCTCAGCCTTGTATTTTGATCCTGGTTCCCAGTGGATAGCCCCAGCCTTATATTTTGATCCTAGTTTCACTTTCCTGGGAGGGGCTGCAGAGGATGATTGAATCTGTACACAGATGACATCTTGTGAACCTTCTGTCCAATTAAAACTTGTAAAATAAAAGCTAAAGCCAGTGATTGGGCAGTAGAAGGGGAGGTGGAGAAAAAGGCTTAGGGGAGGAGAGAGTGAGAGGAATTCGATATAAAAGGTAGAGCAGAAGCAGAAGCAGAGGTAGAAGCAGGAGGAAGCAGAGCAGAAGGAAGCTGGCGGGAGAAGGAAGCCGATGATGGAGGAGCCGGAGCTGGACAACCACGTGCCTGGATAAACCGCAAGTTATAAGAGATCGCATAGCCGGGATTAGAGTTGTGTAATGGTAAATCTGCCCAATCCAGGCATGCATTTATACCAATAATTATTGAGTTGTGTCTTCCTTTACTGGTCCCCTTTGGGTAGGAGATTTTACAGCAACAAATTTGGGGTTTAAATAATTTTTTCTACTGCAATCTACAATGACACACTTACTCCATCAAGGTCACACCTCCTAACATTGCCACTCCCTGGCCAAGCATAATCAAACCACCACACTCCCCATCTTGCTCTCAGCCTCTCCTCTTTCTAACTGCCATGCAAAGCTTTGCCCACCTAACCAAATGACCGCCCCAGCTAGACATGAACTGACACCACCAGCCTAATAGAGAACTCGCATGACCACCTGGCAGTGATGGGGCATGAATTCAATTAAAAGTTCTTTCAGTGGCCTCAGGGACTACAACAGAAGAATGGTATGTCTTCTTGTCCTTTCATGCACTTTAGGAGCAGTTCTAAGACGCATTTTATTTTCTTTGTGATGTCATAACCCAGACAATAAATGCTATTAGGCACTGGCAGTTTTCAGCACTTCATTATTACTTGAATACTTCTCACATTCAGTTTGTTTTTGAGAGACATATCACCCTGTGGGATTGGTATGTTAGAAGTGCTTCCCTAGCACACATGCCCAAAGCATACTGACTCTTTGGCTGTAGGCAGCTCACCAGATGACATCACATTTGGTCCTTATTTGATATCGGGGAAGCACTGGCTTCCCAGGGGGAGGGGGTCTTACCCCACTTTGAGCTGCAAAGGCTGCCACAGACTGGGCAACCTCATTTAATTCTCATAGTTCTGGAGGCTGATAAGTCCAAGATTAAGGGACCAGTATCTGATACGGACCTTTGTGCTACCATCCACGTCACAACAGAAGATGGAAGGGCCAGAGACCATCAGGGAGGAGGGAAGGAGACAATGGGGGTACACCTATACCTAATAAACCAACTCTAAGATAGCTATATTAACCACCTCATGAAGGTACCAAGCTTCAACATGGTTGCATTAAAGATTTAGTTTCAGGGCTGGAGAGATGGCTCAACAGTTATGAGCACTGGTCTGTCTTTCAGAGGACCTGGGTTCAAGTCTCAAGCACCCACATTGCAGCCCATAGCTGTCTGTAACTCCAGTTCCAGGGGATATAGCATCTTCATGCAATCAAAAATACCACATTAAATAAATAAATAAATAATAATAAATAAATAAATAAGACATTTAGTTTCTGTGATAACTGATCTTCAATTTGACAGGTTAGAATCACCTCAGAAATGTAACTCTGGGCTATCTTAAAAACATTTTCAAGAGGTTTTACTGAGATGAGATGCTGTACCCCAAATGTGGTTAACACCATCCTGTGGGTCAGCATTGCTGATTGAACAAAAAGGGAAAAACAGGCAGGTAAGCTTAGGAAGAACAACACTTGTTTCTCAAAGCAGGATGTTATTGGCCTACTTCAGACTCCTGCTGCCACACCAGCCCTACCAATGATAGGTTGTGCCCTCAAACTGTGAGCCAAAATAGGCTCTTTGTATTGGTAGGTTTTACTATTAGCAGAACACAACCGAGATTAGCTGGGAAGAGGAAACCTTAGTTGAAGAATTGCCCGTATCAGAATGACCTGTAAGAGCTTATGTTGATCAGTGACTTAGGTGGGAGGCCCCGCCCACTGCAGGCAGCACTACTCCCTAGGCAGGTGAACCTGCACTACACAAAAAGAAAAGCTACATAAACATGAGCCAGCAAGTATGATGTAAGTAGCATTTATCTGTGGTTTCTGCTCCAGTTCCTGTTTGAGTTCCTAGGCTTAAGTCTCTCAAAAATGGACTATGACTGGAAGTTGTAAAATGAAAATAAATTGTTTTTTTTTCTCTTAAATTGCTTTTGGTCAGAGTTGTTTTGTTTGTTTGTTTTTAACAGTCCCAGAGGAGAAAACTAAGAACACCCTTCCCTATTTTAAAAAAATATTTATTTTTATTATTTTGAATTATGTGTAGGTGTCTGTCTACGCGAGTATGTGCACTGCAGTTACTGATGGTTGTCAGCTGCTTTGACATGAATACTGAAAACCGAACCTGGGTCTTCTAGAAAAGCATCATATTTTGTTAACCTCTAGCCATGTCTCCACCCTACACTCTTTCTTCTTTAAATTGCTTTTGCAGATACTTGCTGTATCGACAAGAAAGTTTTTTTTTGTTTTTTTTTTTTTTGTTGTTTTTTTTTTTTTTTTTTTTTTGTTCGAGACAGGGTTTCTCTGTGTAGCCCAGGCTGTCCTGGAACTCACTCTGTAGACCAGGCTGGCCTCGAACTCAGAGATCCACCTGCCTCTGCCTCCCAAGTGCTGGGATTAAAGGCGTGCGCCACCACCGCCCGGCTGACAAGAAAGTTAATACAGTTTCCCACGTCAACTTTGGAGACCACATTCAACCATAGTGTCACACTCCTAGGATCTTAAGCAGAATGTGTAGTCACCTCACCAACAGTCCTAAAGTCTTAACTCACTTCACCATCAGTTCAAGAGCCCCAAGTACAGAGTCTCACCTTAACAAAACCTGATGGCTTCAAGATGTACTATGCCCTGAAGTAGCTTCTCCATGCCGTGAGACTATAGTATACAGGGCAGACTTTTCAGAACCCAATGGTTAGGTGGGCACCGGAAGGACATTTACACTCCCAAAGGAGGAGATAAGCAAGGATGAGGCACCTAGGCCTCATTTAAAGCATGACAGAGTAGACACTGTGAGCTCTTCAAACTCCAGGAAGACCTTTCAGTCATACACTAGCACATGAATCCAGCCCTCCAGATCCCTCAGTTCCCTGGGCTCAGCCCTGTCAGCTTTCCAGTGGAGCCTTGTCCTGGGCATCTCCAGGATAGGGTAGCACATGGGGGCAGGGGACAGGGCTTTCCAATTTTCACTCTCAGTGCCATTCCTGTGGGTCCGTAAGATCCTTCCACAAGGATCGACACAGCAGGGTCCCTGTGATCACATCTGCTTACGTCTATGGTGCTCTGAGGAATCTGGGTGGGAGACTCCATGGGGACACAGCTCCCAAACTCTATGCACCATAAGAATCAGAACCAGGTGAGTGTTGTCTCAGATCTGTACTCCTGCCTCTAAGCAGGGGCTCAAGCTATACCCTGTGTCCCCAAACCATGGCTGGGTAGCACTGCCCCATCTGCTGAGCAGAGACTCTCAACAGCTCAAGCAGAGAATCCTAAGGTCTTATGGGTGAAGTTCCCTGGAACCCTGGCCCTCTGGTCCTACTCTAGAACTGCAAGAACTGTTTCAAAATCTTAGGTCCCTCTGGTGTCTTCCCTGCTGTCGGTTAGCATCTGGCTAATCTTGTGATGGATGAGGACATGTTCCATTAAAAGGTGTCCTGCTGTACTCATCACTGTCAAGGACACTGCACTTGACCTTGAGGACAGACAGAAAAACCTCTAAAATGAGAGTTGTCTGCAGCCAGATCTAAGTTGAGTTTCCATCTGAGAACCAAAACCTTCACCGTTTCTCACGACGGAGACTTTGATTTTACCGCATCTCCACTTTGATCCTGCATTTGAAGACACTCATATTCAGACTGGGGGTGAAGGACAACATCTTTACTTGTGTTCTTTTCTCCATTACACATGCCTGCATGTGCTTCTGTGCCACTTTCTTGTGGACTTCAGGCAAATTCAACCCTCTCTCCTACATGCAGCATCTTCCATGGCAGGCAACAGGGCCAAGTAGCTAAGATGGGGTTGGGGTAGACTTGAGGTAGCCCTGAGAGATAGAGTATAGATCTAGTAGTCTTAGTAGTTAACATTAAGAAAGAAATACAGACTCTGACATGGGCCAGAGATGCTGAGGCAGAGGTTACCCTTACTGAGTGACACCTCCACCTTCACCTGATGCCCTGACCTCCACTTGCAGTCCACACTTCAGATTTCATCCAAAGCTGAGATTCCCAATCTCAAAAGCAGGGGTCCCACAGCCCCAGCTCTGAGAGACGGCCGCTTAAGAGCAGTTATCATTGTTTAGTTAATGACAAAGGCTAAGTGAGCTGAGCCATGCTCAGGAGTTTGTATTGCTGTCTTGCCTTGATCTAGGAGCCCCAGTGGTGTCATCTCTGGGGACTGAATGCTGTTTATTCAACCTACTGGTCCTTGGGATCCATTAATATGAAAGGCTGCCTATACTCTAAGGCTGTACATTGCATAGACAGATTTTTGAGGAAGCAATAGTTCCATCAGGGATATTTTATCACTGTGACTGTCTGCTTGCTGCCGTTTCTGGCAATAAACAACTATAGAAATAACAGAAGTTTCTAATGAAAAACTAGGGAGGTCATTACATAACCCTGGACAGGTTTGATGGCCTGTGTTCTCAGTATCTAAAAAGAAGAACGTCAGTAAAGCCGACGAGAATTCCCATTCTACTTAGAAGTGCAAATCACCAACATAAAATTTATTCCACAGGCTTTTACAGAGTCCCTTCTAATATTCAGTTTCAGAAGCCTTTGTTGGGGACACTGTCATTGAAAGGAGACAGTGATCCCTTTCAGGCCATCCAACTTTCCCAAACTCTGATCTGTGAAGTAGAAGGTGAAGGACAGGGAAGTGAGTACCGAACACTGAGTCCAAGCTCAGCGTGTGACCAAGGGTGGGACGTCTTGCACTGCACCTAGCAAGTATGTTCAACCTTTGGTGATTAAGCTGAGATGTTACCTACCAGAGTTCATACTTCAGAACTGACAATAGAACTATAGAATAAAAAACCAAAACCCAAAACCCTTCATGATGTTTATAATTTTGTGTTGGGTCATATTCATATCTATCTTTGTGCCAAATGTGGACTGACCACAGGCAATGGGTTCAGATGTGTCTGCTACTGAAGAAGACTGACAAAGGTCAAATTGAAGGCAAGTTGTCAGCATGGGCTAAGCATGTATTGCTGGAGCATGAGTTAAGGAAGAACAGAAACAAGGCTCCATAGAACCTTGAGGCACTTCAAGGGTGCTCATGTCCCTGGATTATCCTTCAGTCATTGCTACCAACTAGCAATTGCCAAGAAGTACAGGACTACAGAGAAACAAAACTTAAATTAGCTCCTCCTCAGTAACCCAAGAGGAAGCTGTGGTAAAGCTTAAGATTATGGGTTGGTGACCATGACCATGTGCATGGGTGAGCTGGAGATACTGCTGTCTAGACCATATCTCACACATAACCACTAGGAATTGACCCAAATGAAATCAGGGCACTACAGCAATCCCTCACCCTAGGAAGGTTTGCAGACCTCGCTGGCAAACCCAGCCTACATCTTAGTCACTGGAAAATGGGCACTATGGGCATCTATAGCGATGGAAGCTCAGTCTCCACACAAACTGCTGGCTGCCCTGCTTCTTACCAGCTAAGCTACACTCTAGTTCCACCCCGTAGTCAAGATGGTACTTAGGCTGTGTTCTCAAGAGCTTCAGGTCCAGGGGTGCCTATGGGTCCAGTGGGCTGGAAAGGCAGTAACAGAGCCCCAGGCCTCATTCCCATCCCACATAGCTAGGTTAGATACTTTTATTTTACATTTTGGATGAGGGTTTATGATTAAAATTTAAAACAGGATTCTGTTGTCCCAAAAATGCTGAGAATCATGTCACTGGATAATCTAGAGGACATACAATTTAGTGATCTCTCAGCCTGAAGCCCAGTAGAACTGACTCGTGTCCCCTGTGCTGTTATAGGGATGCTAGAGGACTTCATTTTACTAAGTCACCTGGATATTGTCTGTCCTTACCTTGCCCTACCTGACAGCAAGGTGGATATATGGAGTAATCCCACCCTGTGGCCAGTCCTTCACCTGAACCACAGACTGGAAGTGCTGTCTACCTGCTGATAGCTCTGCCACTGAGTCACAGCTAGGCCCTCCTGACACCAAGCATGTGTCTCCTCCCAGTCGCAGGCATTTGTCACCCTTCTACCACAGAAGTGCATCACAGTCTTAACTGGGTGCTGCTGTTGCCAAACCGGCACTTTCCTACCATGTCACCTCCATCTCACCATGACACCATGTATACACTTTTAGACATCACTGGAAGCTGAATAGCTAAAAGTCACTTTCAGCAAACAGAGTCCTGTTTAATTAACTTTTAAAATACCGTGCTAGTCTCCTCCAGCCTCTTTAACAAAAGTCTGCCCTGTTAAGACTAAATAATTTTGCAGTTCACATTATTTTGAACTGTCAAGCCCCATGGTATACCCCATATATAATAGCATTTATTGATTGCAAAAATGGCATTACCAGGATGATGGAAGAGAATGAAGAAGCCCAACACACAGTGACAATAGTCTCCACCCAGAGATGCCATCATACTGTGTACACATAGATAGATGTGCACATGGATAAATGTACACATAGATAGATGTGTACATAGATTTACATACAGATAGAAGTACACGTGGATATAAGTACACATAGATAGATGTACACATAGATGTACACAAAGATATGTACATATAAATAGAAGTACACATGGATAGAAGTTCACATAAACAGAAGTACACATGCATGGAAGTACACATAGCTAGATCTACAGATGGATAGAAGTTCACATAAATAGAAGTACACATGGATGGAAGTACACATAGATTTACACATGGATAGAAGTACACATAGAAGTACACAAGGATAGATGTACATATGAATAGAAGTGCACATGCATACATGTACATATAGATAGATGCTTTGATTGCCTTAGTCAGACCTTCAAGACCCCAGTGACAGAGAAGACTTTCTAAGCATTAATCATAGCTCATGTGTGAGTCAAACATACTAATTACCTGCTTTGTCCTCAAAAATGCATTCTGTACACATCATTTGAATGCCTACTTCATTCGCTGTAAGAGGCCAGTGTGGTAGCTCACCGTGGGCTCTCCTAGGTCTCTCGCTTGCCAACTCACCTACAGATCAGAGCAGTCAAGCTCTTTAACCACGTACAGCCATTCCCCACTGTCCGTCTACCATGGCTCAAGGCTCCACCTTCATCATCTCAAGATTTTATGCTGCTCTTGAAGAAAAGTGATTCTGCAGCCTGAGAACCGCCTCGGAACAGACAGTTGTCTCTACAAAGAGGCGTTCAGGGTAAAAGTGAAACATAGTGACTGGTCATAGCTACTGAGTTTTATTTAAGCTAATGTTTTTATTATAAAATAATTCCTTCCTATTATTTTGGTTTAAAATTTTTGTCTTTCATGGCATTGTCACAAGTAAAAAATAAATAAATATTATTTTAATTAATCTCTTAACTTGTAAATTTTAAAGTTAGATATTTGAGTCCAGTTTACATTTTTCTTCTAATTTTTAATTGTCTGTCAAGTCCTCAAATCTGAAAGCCACTGCTCCAAAAAAAAAAAAAAAAAACCACTGGATGTAAGTGACATTGATGGCAGTGATGGTTTCACATAGGTACTAAGCGCAGGACATTAAGTCGCATATGTTAACCATGTTCAGCTCTCACACCTGCTATCATACATGCTAATCATACCTAGGTAAAAAATTTGCTTAAATATACATATAAATTGTTTATAGTGTGTTACCACTTTGAACTCTAGCTTTTTTGCTTATCTTGCATTTGCCTAGCCATGGCACCTACACTGGAAGATTCCAACCCAATGAAGCTAAAGAAAAATTAAAATCAACCTTCTTGTAGTGCCACAGCATCATAGTACATGTGGTGGTTTGAATGTGCTTGGCCCAGGGGGTGGCATTATTATGTGTCAAATTAGTGGAATAGTTATGGCCTTGTTAGAGGAAGTATGTCATTTTGGGTGTGGGCTTTAAGACCCTTGTCCTAGCTGTCTGGAAGCCAGTTTTCTCCTCTTTGCTTTTGGAACAAGATGTTAGAACTCTCAGTTCCTCCTATGCCATTCTGGCCTGGACACTGCCATGCTCTGGTCTTGACGATAATGTACTGAACTTCTAAATCTGTAAGCCAGCCCCAATTAAATATTGTCCTTATAAGAGTTGTCTTGGTCATGGTGTCTGTTCACAGCAGTAAAACCCTAACCAAGACAGTATAGAAATCTGAGTGCTGGTCCTCAGTTGTCATACCTAGCTAGGACAGGAAGAAGGCTTACTGATGGAAGATCCAAAGGCCGGGCATATTAGCCAGGGATGGTGAGGGAGAAGGGACAGAGAATGGGAGATCTCAAAGAATCAGACAAGTCCCCAACAAGCCTTTATGTGATTAGAATAGGAAAAGTTAAACTGGCAGACTTTAGACTGATACATTCATTTGGGGATATGCTTGGGTTACCTATGGGATATCCTAATATCTGTCTGAAGACAAGAGATTGAGACTTAAAGAGGGAGACCAGGTTAGAGACAGAGAGAGATCACAGCGCCAGTGTAGGAAGGTGGAGGCACACACTGCCTGGAGGCCTATGCATAGGCAAGGCCCAAGTGCAGAGCAGAGGCAAAGGAACTTCAGAGCTGGGGGTTCAAGGGGGACAGAATCACATCCAGGATGCAGATGCAGCAGGGAGGAGGAGAAGCAAGAGAAACTGGGTGCCTCAGGAGTAGCTGCCAGATGAAATAAGCACTGAAAATATCAGACACTGTGTGCCTGGATGGGGACTTCAGTACCAAAGCCTGGTGACCACGGACTGGGGCAGGCATAAAGGTCTGGAAAGTTTGGTAACTGTGCACTAAGAGAAATGATGTGACATACGTACCAGATGTGCAGCTTGGGCTTCATGCGGGTCCCCCAACAACTGGAGCGGGATGGGCTGTTCCTGACTCTGCCTGTGGGTCCTGCTCCCCTTACTGGGCTGCTTTGTCTGGCCTCAGTGGGAGAGGATGTTCCTAGTCCTGCAATGACTTGATGGGTCAGGGTGGGTTCATACCCAGGGGTTAGGGGGATCCCCTTCTCAGAGGAGAAGGAGGGTGAGAGGAGGGGCAGTGTGAGGAAAGACTAGGAGGAGGGAGGTCTGCAATCAGGATGTAAAGGGAATGAATGAACAAACGAATGAATGAATGAATGAATGAATGAATAATAAATAAAAGGGAAAAATAAGCATGGTGTGAACAGGTGGGGGGTATGGAGTTTCCAGTGACTTTTGAGTTTCTTTTTTATCTCCTCTTTTGTGATTAAGAAAATGCTACAGAATATTTTGACCATGTTTTTTCTCTCCCCCAGGTCCTCCCAGGCCCTTTCTACCTCCTCCTCACACAACTTCATATTCTTTTTCTCTCAAAAGACAAAAACAAAAATCAAAACAAAGAAACAAAAAAATAAGACAAAAAACACAACAAAAAGATCACTTTTTAAAAAAAATGAAGTTTATTCTGCGTTAGGCATTAGACGTGCCCTGGATACTCCATTGGAAACAACTGATTTTCTCTTTACCAGTGGGTATCAACTTCAAATAGCTTCTTGATTAGGGTTGGGGCTTTGTGTCCACTTCCCCTTCTCAGTGCTGGGACCCCTTCTGTGCATGCTGCCACTGTCTCTGTGGGTTCATATGTGCATCAGACCCGTTGTGTCTGGAAAACACTGTTTCCTTGGAGTCACCCATCACTCTGGCTCCTCCAATCTCTCTGTTTCCTCTTCTACATAGACTCCTGAGCCTTAAGGAAAATGCTCTGATGAAGACGTCTCATTTACGACGGAGTGCTCCAAGGTTTCTCACTCTCTGAAAATGATCCAGTTATGTGTCTCTGTGTTAATTCCAATCTACTGCAAGAATAAGCCTCTCTGATGAGGGTTAACCAAGACACTGATCGGAGTCCCAGTCTAGAATCAGAACTCTTTCTTTAAAAAAAAAATAATATGTGTAAGTATTCTTCCTGCATGTGTATCTGCATACCACTTGTCTGTCTGGTGCCCGACAAGGCCAGGAGGGCATCAGATTTCCTGGAACAGGAGTTACGGGTGGTTGTGAGCTGTCATGTGACAGGTGGTTGTGAGCTGTCATGTGACAGGTGGTTGTGAGCTGTCATGTGGGTGCTGGGAACCAACCCCAGGAATTCTGCAAGAGCAGCAAGATCTCTTAACCACCGACCCATCTCTCCAGCCCAAGCAGCCTTGGTGGAAACCAGGGGGTAAGTGAGTGACTCTGGGAAGTCACAAGAGAGGGCCAAGGGCATACAGAGTGCACAGTCATGGGGAGCCGAGGTCAGCTGACAAAAGCATGTAGAAAAGGATGCTACATGAGAACTTCAGACATATGTGGAGGGTAGGACTTCATCATCTCGGGGTGGTGGTGTGGAGAAAGCACAATGATAAAGAGTCTGAGAAATATGAGGCCCCTGAGTACAGTATCAACCTTGCAAGCTTCTGATAGAATTTCCCCTCTCCTTTAGATCATGTCTTATGAGTAAACTCTTAACAATCTGTCTGTCCCCAAATCTTCAGTCATGATGATGACATGCAAGCTTGCTCCCCAGGAGCTCAAACACAATCTCCACAGCTTCACACCATCTTTCCCTTCCCAAATAAATCACAACCCTCCAACCCAAGAACTCAGCTCTCCCCTCATGTGTGCAGAGATGTGAAGCTTCCATGTAGGGCAGCAATCTGTTCACAGGTGCTCTAGGCCGGGACCCACTGTGTCAGAAATCTGGACATGAAAATAGATGGCACATTAATTAAATCCTCAATGGTGCTCTGAGCCATTGCTGAGCACAAAGCCAGACTGGCAGAACTTGGAGCGTGGCCAGAGCCATATGGGATAGCTAACCTTGCAGGCTGCACTTGCTCCTTCTGTCTGAGGAAACCTGAAGGTCTAAGATCCTGTCTGAGAGCATGGACCTGGAATCTTCACATTCCTGGACTGCGGACTGATCCAGAACATCATGCCCCACACATGTCCTTCTCTTCAAGACAACGCTCAGCTGTCTAAGCTGGCTACTAGGCAACTAAACCATAACCCATGAAGTTGCTGTATTAGTCTACTTCTCTGTTGCTGTGATATAATACCATAACAAAAAGCAAATTAGGGAAGTGCTCATCTAAGCTATAGTTGTGAAGGGGTAAGGGTTAATCATGGTGTTATTCATAAATATATAATATTTAACTGCAAGAATGAAGAAGAAAGATAGATTAGATAGATAGATAGATAGATAGATAGATAGATAGATAGATAGATAGATAGATAGATAGATAGATAGATAGACAGATCGATAGATAGACAGGTAACTGAAAGTGGGATCAGGCTATAAAACTCTCAAAACTTGTCCCTAGTAACATACATCCTCCAGGAAAACCACATTTTCTAAACCTCCCCAAAGATTGCAACCAACTAGAAATCAGGTGTTCAAAAGCCCAAGCCTATGGCAGGTGTTTCTCATTCAAACCACACAGTTGTGCTTAGAGAGAGAAGCTTGGAGCGATTGTCCTGCAGTGACACCTGTCTTTTGATAGAGTAACTCCGGAAAGTTCACCTATGTTGTGCCAGGCTGATGGGTGGGCTGTAATGAGATAGCAAGAGACTCCCATGACATCTCCCTACCACCCCCACATAGTCTGCTACACTTAGCTAGGGAAAATGAGACCAAACCTATTGTCTGTATATGCTATGACAGCAAAGCTGCCAGAGGTGCTAGTCACAGTATCCTCACAATTATTAAACTGGAAAATAAACATAAACACATGTGTTGAATTTTGACATTCATTTATAGACCAAGATAACCCTCTAAACCTGAGGGAGACAGTCACTTTCTTCAGGGCACCTACCATTCTAGAAGGAAAAGGACAGAGGATCTGTGTCCTTGAAAATAATACAGGCTGTATCTTGTCACTTAAAGAGGAAGGTCTCATTATGGGAATGCTGGCCACTTCCATGAAGTTGGTGTATTTTAACTGAGCCATAAAAGTCAGGTACCACTGACTAACAATGTGGAGTTCAAGGGTCAGTTGAACAGAGAAGGAATAATATAGGATGAGGGCAGTGATCCACACAAGGACCATAAATGAAAGGAACTGGAGTAAGGTGAGGTGGAGGCAGGTAAATAAAATTATAAAGAGAGTTCAAGGCCAGCCTGGGCTATGAGGCATTATCTCAGACAAAAATCAAATTGAACAAGTAGGTGCTCTCCTCTGAGAAAGAAAGGTGTTAGAGGTTAATAAAGAGCCTGGAACACACTGCTCCAAGTACAGTGGTGTTCACCTGCACACCACTGCACTGGCATAACAAACACCTTCAAAACCCAGTTATCCTGGGCTGCGGAGATACTCAGTGGTCAAGAGCACTTGTCCCTCTCACAGAGGACCTGAGTTCAATTTCTATCACCCACATGGTGGTTCACAACCACTCATCACTTCAGTTCCAGAGGATCCAGTATATTCTTCCAACTTCTGTGGGCACCAAGTGTGAATGTTGTGCATGTACATATATACAAAAAAAACCATACACACGATAGAACGAATGCATCTAATTAAAACTATGTAATTTAAAAAGTCATCTTTGTCACCTTCTTTCAAAGATGACTAAAAGTTGGGTCAAAACTGCTGTGATTTTTGTGTCTCCCTAAAGTCCACATGCTGAAAACTGGATCCCCAAAGCAGCAGTTCAGACAGGTAGGCTGTGCAATGAGGCCGTCATGGATGGCTCATGCCCTGTTGCTGGAGGGGTTATTATGAAGTAGCTTTGACCTGCTTCTCTCATCTTCTCGTGCCTTTATTACAGGAGAGCCTAGGGAGCCAGACACAGACTCTCAAGGAGTCAGAGACACACACCACAGTCAGCATCAGTCACCCCAGGCTCTGGAGCTGTGTCACCATGGTAGACAGGCTACAGTTCCTTTAATTAATCATTATGTCAGGGACAGCTGAAAATTATCCTTCCACGAGTCTACCACACAGCTACCGTTCTGTACTGGGTGGTGACCCCCCAAGCATCAAGTCCTCAGAGCAGCCTAGAACATGGATGTCAGTACCCCTCCTCATAGACAAAGAGGCCAGGGATCAAGGCAGATGCTCTGTTTATTCCAGGACACACAACTACGAAGTAATGAAGACTACTACTGCCTTATGAACCAAAAGTATGTTTTTGAAATGAAGGGAAATTCTGAAGCTTAATTCTTTTAGCTCTGCCCTTTCTTCATCAGATTTTGTTGGGTTTTCCTAGGTCAGCAAAACTCTTCATGGTTTAGGCACAATGCAAGGACTGCCCAGACCTGGTTGCTGTCTTCAAGAAAAATTTTAAGTTGGCATCCCATAAGATGCTGTCTGCCCAGTTCATCTTGTTCTTCTGTGGGAAGGTTTTGCTGGCAAGACCCAGAAAGAGGATGAAGTCATGTCCTTGTTCCCACAATCCCCACAATCAGCCTTCATCACCTTGGTTCTCACCAGTGGAAATCGTGGAGATAAGACCAGAAAGTTCCTCCATTAAGATTGCTGTAAAATCCAGCACGTCTGGTTGTGAGAATTCTTTACCCCTCACTCTTCTTTCCCTACATGAGCTCAGACCTCTAATTCACCCTGCTATGGAAAGGCATGAGCATCCTGGGAAGGAATCCATTGAGAGCTCATCTCTGGCCCAGCTGTGTAGCCACTTTCTCAAAAAGGACACATTCCTTTTTCTAGGGACCAGAGCAGTCCAGGCAACAGACAAGGCTCAGGAAATACAGAAACTTACAAGACTCACAAGACCCTCCACCCCAAGGGTATTTAAGAAGTAGCAGTTGTTGGGGAGGAGACCAGGGCAGACCTGCAAGTTGTAAAGAAACTCTAGAAATACTATTTTCCTTACTGGTCACCCAGGCTGAGGTGGGCTTTGAGTCACACATGCCCCAGTAAGCTTGATGGTTCACCAGCTAAATAGGTGAGATTATTTCTGTGGTCTACTGTCATTTCCCTGTCTGGGGTTAATAGACTTTTGCTCATGAAATCCCTAAGAAAAAGCAAACAGCACAAGGTTAAGAATGCACCTCACCTTGTTCCCCGTTGCCTGGCCCCTAGGGCTGCAGTGTGGTCCTAGAGGCTTCTCCGACACGGGCCTTGAGGCCCCAATGTTGAAGGCCTCCCAGCCTTATTTCCCCTACATTGTGCCAAAGCTAAAATCATGTTTTCTGCCTCAGAGCTAAAAATAGTTGGTGAGGCTTAAAGTGGTTCTGCCCCAGTTTATTTAAGGCGTAATCTCAAGCATCCCTTTGTCCTAATTATGAGATGTCTCTGAAGGCAGAGCTCAGGGAGACTCTGACAGTAGCGCGACGTTTTATTTTTGATCTTAATTCAACGCTCAGATATTTACAAGTCCCCACTGAGCGCCCTCCACTGGCCAAGTGCCTTTGATTTCACTGTATGGTGGAAATTCAAGGGGAATGGATCGGAAAGGACAAAACTCCTAAAGAACCAGAAGGCTGCATACCAAAAAATTAAAGATAGTTGATATGTTGATAGATTGGCAGTTGTTCAACACTGGTCACCATACCTCTGGCCCTGAACTAGACTTGTCTGGGGCCCTTTCCTGCTTTGTCCGAGTGGGGTTCCTGGGCCTGGGTACTGTTGTTCACAGGCCTGCTGTAACACTTGACTTTCTTACCACAAAGTTAGGATCATAGAAATCTATTTTTAAAGTTATGAATAAATAAACACTTATAAAAAGGCTTAGAAAGACAGTTTGTTTCAAGGTGCTGCACTGAGCTACAAATTGCGCCAGATGTGAGCCTTGGGCCTCTGAGTAAGATGCCTGCAGTAGGCTAGTCTTTGTGATTGTAACAAAATGCCTGAAGATGTCTATTGTATAAAGAAAAGGGGTTTATCAACTCAAGTTCTGATCCAAGTGGATGGGCTACTTCTGTTGGTGACCTTGTTGGCAGAGCCTCAGCTATGGTGAATGTCATATGGCTATGTCTTCCTCTTTTTAGAAAGCTGCCAGGATTTAACAGGAAGCTCTCCACATGATCTTACCTAACTGCTCCTAAGGGCTCCACCTCTACACCTGACAGTGAAATTAACTTCCCTTAATACCTCACGATGGAAATTAAATTCAACATAGAACCTTTAGAGGAACACATAGGCCATGCCAAGAGGACTAAAATCATCCTTCAAAAAACAGCGTGGAACAGAGAAATGCCCACCTGAGGTAGCACCAGCCTGAGGTAGACTTCCCAGAGTCCCATACTACTTCTGCATGTAACCCTGGAGACTCTGAGTCCAGCTATGTAGTAGATCTTTATTTGCTAGTGTGTGTGTGTGTGTGTGTGTGTGTGTGTGTGTGTGTGTGTGGTTTATGAGGATTTGTGTGTGCACATGTGTGTGCAGGCATGTGTGTAAATATAGAGAGGTCAGAGGTCAATCTTTGGAGCTGTCTACAGGTACTATCCATCTTATATTTTTGACACAGAATCTCTTCCTCAACCTGAACCTTGCTGAGTAGGCTATGCCAGCTGGCCAGAGAGCCTCCTGAGATCCTCTCGTCTGTATCTCTTCAGCACCGGGATTATCAGTGTGTGCTTATATGCCTGCTTCAGATTGAACCCACGTCTTCTTGCTTTCTTGGCAAGAACTTTACTAAATGAACCAGAACCATTTCTTTCTGAGAGACTGAAATATTAAAACATTAAAAAACAAAAACAAAAATTTTCCCCTTCCAGGCCCACTCCAAAGTAACATGAGAAAGTCAAACTTTGAGAAGTAGCTGCTTTAGGCCGTGGCCGTGCCGCAGATGAGTGTGAAGTCACCAGCTTCACTGTGGAGAAAGCCCCATCCGGCGGGCTGAGGTAGGCTTTTGGGCCATTATGTTTTGTCACAATTCATTTGTTTTCTGTGTCCAGGATGTTTTATAAGGTCCTCAGAGTGTTCTGTTGGGAGGATCCTGAAGCAGTGGCATGCCAGCCAGCAAGAATTCGTCACTTCTATAAATCACAAAACACAAACAAGAACATTACTTAGATGAGAAGCGCTTTACTTACAGTTATTTTCCTTCATCTTATTAGATTTAAAGCTTTGTTTGGAAATCAGGAGGTGAAAATAAGTCTGCTGTTCTAAAGCCAAGTGGACTGTGGTCGGCGGCAGGTTCCGTGTCTGTGTCAAGGGGCTGAGTTTCCCAGGTGATGAGAGAGAGAGAGACAGAGACAGAGACAGAGACAGAGACAGAGACAGAGACAGACAGACAGACAAAGAGACAGAGAGAGAGCTAGAGCCCTGTCCCACTGCAGCAATGTGCTCTGTCATGGGTGGCGACACATCTCCCTCTCTGTCTCAGGGAGATTCACTGATGCTAACTCAGCAAACGCAACGCATCCGAGATATATAAAGTCAGACGCTGCACTGAAAGTCCTAAAATAGAACACTTTAAAATATGCATGATGATTTCTAAAAGTTAGTTGAAATTTCTGAAAAAAAAACTTTAAAAATAAGGTACTACAATTTCCAAAACAAAGCACCTTACTCTACAAGCTGGAACTACAGCTGAGGGCCAGAAGGGTGGTCTAGAAGAAAACACGGGTAAGGAAACAAAGTTCTGAGAGATGTGAAGTGTGCCTTGGCAGAGCCTGTAGCAAGGCCTGTGACCTCTTGAATGAATGGCAGGGCAAGTTTGTGAGATGCCTTCAGACACCTCAGGAAGATCACAGTTCTGCCCTGTGCCTACTAGACTCAGTACTGGGTTTGAAAATAATGCAAAAGAGTGCAACTTTTTTGTCAATTGGCTTGTAAATGTCTGTTCATAACTTATAAGAAGAACAGTGTTCAACAGGAGAAATGGTCATTTTGGGGGGAAAAAAAGGATTTTTTTCAGAGAGTTCCAGAAAGTTCTTTAGTGCCATATTCAGCCAGAGGCCTTTCTGGAGTTCAGTAGAGCAATGACTTCCTAAAGAGAGCACAGCTGGAGGGGTGAAAAAGAGCCCCCTCCCCCCCCCCCGCCCCGTTTCAGCAGTACATGGCTGTGTACAGCTCCTGCACATCTGGTGTAAGCTTCTACTATGCTATGTGTGTGTGTGTGTGCATGTGCGTGTGAGTATGCATGCGTGTGCGTGTGCATGTGCGTGTGAGTATGCATGCGTGTGAGTGTGTGTGTGTGTGTAAGTGTGCATGTGTGTGAGTGTGTATGCTTGTGGAGGCCAGAGGTCAGTGAGGGGTCTCTTCCTCCAATTGCTCTGTACTTTCCTGTTTGAGACTGGCTCTCTCACTGAGCCTGAGTGTGCTGTTTGTCTGGTGGCCACAGGAATCCTTCTGTCCTCACCTCCCCAGCACTGGTTACAAGTGCATTTGATGCCTTTAACATGGGGTCTGGGAGACTAAGCTTGCGTCCTTATGCTTGCCTGGCAAGCACTTATGAGCTGAACTAGCGTTCCAGCCCCATAAGTTACTTTCAGAGAGACTTTTTATGGCTTTGTTGGGAGATAGCAGGCATATGGCCAGTAGCACTTTTATAAAAGTGAAGATTCTCATGTAAACACTTACACTGAATGTCCTCATGGGAACAGGGGCCTGTGTGAGGATTTCTGTCCCCAAGGGAGGACCCCAGTGGTGGTGATGATTCCTGCTTCCCTGGACCTTTGCAGTCAGCACTGGCCTTTCCCCATCTGACCACCCAGAGCCACTCTAGTCCTACCCCCAGTGAACATACAGGCATGTGGCCCAGTCCCACCCTCACTGGCCATTCACCCATGAGGTCCCAGGCTGTTCTGAGAGAAGTGATTATCCTAGGTGCTCAGTACACAAGTCTCCATGTAGGATGGGTAAGGTAATGGTGGATGAGACGACTTAGGTAGCACAACACAGAAACCCCAAATGCCCTCCAGCCATGCTGAGGCAAAGCCACCCCTTCTCCTTATGTAAATTCTTCTTGGGAAAGAAAAGGGAGGGGGAGGGAAAGGGAGAGGGATTGGGAGCAAGTAAATACAAAGCCAACACTTTGCTGATTGAAATGTCTGTCTAAGAACTCTAGGGTCACTTGACTGTGATGTTAGCTGTGAGAGTTAATCACGAAAGAAGTTAGGTACTCTCCTCACAGTCTCTCTTGGTGAAGTGCCCACACTTGCCTCTACTCAAGGAAGGAAGAGGCAGAAAGAGGACAGGGAAATAGGAAGGAAGGAAGGAAGGAAGGAAGGAAGGAAGGGAGGGAGGGAGGGAGGGAGGGAGGGAGGGAGGGAGGGGATGAAAGGACAGAGGGGTATGAAGTAGGAAGAGGAATGAGACAGAGGAAGGAAAGAGGGATGAAGAAGAGGAAGATGAAGTCGGAAGATAAATGGCAAGAGCAGAAGGAGGAAAGAGGAAGGAGCCGCCTGCTCACCAGAAGGAAGGTAGGCAGTATCTTCAACTGGTGCCTCTACCTTCCTACCTAATTGCTTCACTTTTGAATCCCTGTGAGACTCCGGCACCCACCCATTTCACTTACAAGTTCTTCCTTCCAACAGCTGGTCTAGCTGCTGGCTCTACCAATGAGTCCTGAGAACAGACTGGCGGGGCAGAGCTCACCTCAAAGACACTGTACGATCTCAGTGCCACTCCGTGGACACACCTCAGCATCATGCCCAGATCTAGTCCACCCGCTATCCATTCCTGGGCTTGTCTTGGTGTTTACCCCCTCACTGTCCCCAATGCTTCTGACATCCTAACAGCTCCAGTTGGAATGGAACAGCAGAAGAGCTGTGGCACTCCAGCCATTTTGCAATGACATCGAAGCATGTGAGACCATCACCACGCCTCCTTACAATAGCTCTCCAAAATCCCCCAAATCAATACCCAGTCCCTCCCCCGCTCCTTGACAAGCTTCTCGGACTGCATCCCATAGCTGCCCAGCACTGTGACCCAGCCATCCTGCCTTCTTCCCATCCATTATGCCCACACCCAGACTTGCACACTACCCACAGCGTTCTTCACATCTTCACTTTACCTTCTCCCAGCAAAGTTACACGGTAAGGCCCCTTTGAGGTCTGGAGGTGCCCTGCTCACCCTCCATAGGACACTGCTGCAGAACCTGAGGTGTAATGTAGGATGGCTTGCCTCTTGTTTCTCTTAACAGACAAGGACAAGCTCCTGACTTTTGGGTCCTCTAGTCCTAGTGTGACTCCACCACCTGCTAAGTCAATGATCAGTAAGATAAGAAACAAGCCATATACATTTCTACACACACACAAAACCCAGGAGGCAGGTTCCTTCAGAAGTCTAAGCACTTCCCAACCCATGCTAGGAAGACAGGTTCAGGGTTTTCCACAGGTAACATTGACCAGAATACAATCCAAACAGCAGGACCACTGCACAGAGCAGCCAGGCAGCTACACAGGAGTGAGCTCTTGTGCCCCTGATGGTTTTAACGGAAGCTATGGCCTACCAACCTCACCAGGGACTAACAGAGAAGCAACTGGAGACCCAAATACCAATTCCCTCCTCAGCCTTGTGGTCACTTGCCAGGGCTCAAATCCTATCACAAGCAAGGGGCCAAAGGTGGAAACTAAAAGACCAGCTCCAACATACTAGCATGGGGACTGGATGACAGTGGGAGAGACCCACCTCCAAGAGAGAGGGGATCTGGTGTTTTGGGGGTAGGGGTAAATAGCTTGTTCTCTGTAGAGGATTAGGTACTAGATTCAGAGAAGCAGCTAGAGCCCATGCGTCCCACAAAGGGATCCTGGATGCTAGCTCTCATAGCAGCTCCTAGAGCCTTACACCCTGCTGACACAAAGTTCAGTTCCAGTGAGTATGACTGACCTTTCCTTACTTGTTACCTCTTAGGATATAAGAAATGGAACTAGAGGCATCAAGAACATACCATGCCCCTTAGGAAACATTTGGCTTCCAGACCACGTGGCATTCACCACCGAGCAGCAAGGAGCTATTTAGCAGAACCAACACCACACCAGCCTCCACCGCTTGCTTCACTGCTCCACCTCCTCCAGTGCATTAAGACATTTTAGAGTTTGCTTGCAAGTTCCAACCTTAAAGTCCTGATTATTTATTTATGCCCTTTTTTGTCTAAGAAGTTAAATCTCCAAAGCATCTCAATTTAGATCAAAAGCAATTTACCAAACTTCACCTGGCACACCTGCGCCTTATGACTTGTTAATTACCTGCTTAGCATTTCTAGAGCTGTGAGACAGAGATTCAGCCCCATTGGCTGCAGGGAGAAACCTCTGATACTAGCCTCCTGTGCAGGGAGTGTTCCAGAACGCCCGAGGTGTTCACAGCCAAAGCTGGCTGCTCCACAGTCGCTAAGCCACATGCATTTCTCCAAATTGCTCTTATTTTCCAGAGTGAGCAACTCGACACCGAGCAAACAAGCGCATAAACGTTGACGAAGCTGCTGACATGTTTCCTGGCTACCTGGTGAAATTATATAATATCTTATCAACAGTGTTCTACCATGCATGGGAGCAGCAAGCCCGACACCCACTTACTCGCAACTAGCAACTTGAGTATTAGGAATAATAAAATTACTTGTTTTTACGATTGCTTCAAATGAAAGAGATCATTAACACACACACTAGAAAAGATGACCTCATTTCTAAGATGATCTGCATGTCTGTTTTTCCTCCTCCTACTAAGTTAGCAAAGGCTAGTTCCGATTACCCAGCAAGTGGGAAAACATGGAGTCTTGTTACAACGGCGTGGTGCACTGGAAGCTTCTGCTCTTTTAATTTTCCGGTTTTCTTAAGAAAAGGCACGACCTTCCCCAGAGCTCTACCACTAACAGCAGGTTATAGTTAAGGCTACCTTGAGTTGTTGGACTGCTGGGCTCACGTGATGCCAAGGTTTGGATGATAATTTGCTGACTACATTTGAAGTTCAATTTAAGGGAAGTGAAATATACTCTGTACTTTGAAAACCCCTAGGAAATGAAGATTTTAGAATTTGTTGGCTCATGGACATGAATAATCAAGTCGTATGTAGCTCCACTCAGGTCCCAGGCACAAGTCTGAGCCTCCAGCTGGAAAAGTAACCCTCTTCTCCATTAGGTAGCAGTTTTGGCTTTCTGTTTGTTTGTTGGGTTTTGGTTTTTTGTTTGTTTATTTTGTTTTGTTTTCCTGATTGAAATGGGGTCTCATATAGCCCAAGCTGGCCCACTGGGCCACAAACACTAAATGAGCACTGGCCTACAGAGCTGCATTCTCAGCTCTCTGCTTTATTTTTATCTCTTCAGAAAACTTGCCAAACTTTGACTTCAGGGCATTTGAAATTATGTCTCAGCCCATTCATTCTGTTACAGGTCCCTTTCAGGTTCTAATCTATCACTGGCTACCAATGGCATCCCTGTTCTACCATTTTGCACTCACACACATACAACAGCGGGCTAGAGTGGGATCCTCTGGTAAGAGCTTCTCTCTTTGTTTGCCTCTCCCTGGACCTTGCCCTACTCTCCAGCATCTGAACTTCTCACCATCATTTCCAATTTTGCTTAGTGTCCTAAGATACAATCCAAAATTTTTATTATCCCACCCATCCCAGCCAGTTTCACCCCATGATCTTGCTATTTGGGGCTAGAATTAAAAGCAATCCCAGTATTCACATTAAATGATTCATCTTTAATGAAACAGTGAAACAATCTCACAAACACAAATGAGTGGTGGGTTAAGGACAAGTGACTTGTAGGTGTCTGTCTTCTAATCCCGACAGAATGGGGAATAGCTCTTAACTCACACACACCTTGTGATGATGCAACATAGTGATGTGTTAACTAAACTCCCAGGAAGTATGCACAGAAATACTCTCCTATTATCTAAACTCCATCTGATTAATAATAATCGATGAATTCCAAACCACACAAAACAGAAGCATGCAACAAATAAGAGGCTTGAAACAGTGGTAAAGAGTGATCCCAAGCCTCAGACTTCTTAGATTCTGACTCCCCTAGTCACATGAAAGGCACAAACTTCAGAAAGAAAATTCCTATCCATATAGCAGCACCACAAAGCCCCCGAACAAGTCACAGGCATCAAAAGAATCAGCCTAGAGCTCTGGGAATCCAGGACTCAGTCTTAACTAAAGCTGAGTAACAACTCTTTGCAGCACACACACACACACACACACACACACACACACACGCATGCACATCTACTAAGTGTGAGGTACTCTCTGAATAACGATTTTTTTATTGCTGTGACAAGGCTTTTGTCACATGAAAGAAGCCACTTCAGGGAAAAGAGTTATTCTGGTTCACAGTTCAGAGGGACCAGTCCATCACAACATGGAAGGCATGGTAGTGGTACATGTATGAAGCAGCTACTCACACAGCAGGGGCTGTCAGCAAGCAGAGAGCTTACACTGAAAGTGGACTGGGATAGAGCTCTCAAGTCTTGTACCCATTGACCTATGCTTTCCAGCCAGGTCTTACTCCCAAAGGTTCTACAACCTCCCCCAACTACTAGCTGGGGACCAACATGAGCCTGTTCAAATTATTCTGTTGTGAGCCAACTGTTACCCATCACATGCAGCTAGCACAATGAAGACTTGTCATTAAGGTCTCAGGGGCTTACCAGGCTAGAACCCAACTGTCTGCTGCTGATAAGAAATCAAGCAAATCAGGCAATGCTCCCAAAGACACATGCCACACCTATCTCTGATAGGACCACAGAGGTACCCTAAGCATGGGGCTGAATGTCTGAGTAAGTCATTCAAGAGAGTCAGGGTCCCAAGAGGGACCCTGCACCTCAGACTCCTGCTCTCTGCCTATCTGAGAGCCACTCTTTATTTATTACCTATGGCTACTAGAGCAAATGGCTCCAAACTTGAGGCAATACAATTACATGTTTTCCTAGTCTTCAGGATGGACAGCTGAGGGTAAGGTGGCCCAAGGGAGAGTCAACTCCATTCTTGCCTCCCGCTCCTGGTAACTTCTAACAAGCCTTGGCATTCCCTGGCAATAGATGCCCTGGCCTAGCTCCTGCCCCAGCCCCATCATCTCACAGAATCCTTTTCATCGGTTGATATTACAGGCTTACTGTCCATCCAGGATCCTGCCTTGAGAGCCTATGTGATATCCTCTACAGAGAACCTTTTCCTAGTACTGTCCCAGCTCAAGGAAGGCACATTGAGGTGGGAACTCCACTCATCCCAATACACATGCCCTGAAAAGGAAACTTTAAAACAGGGGATCCCTCTATCTCCACCTCCTTCATGTCTGTCGTGAGCCTCACACAACTGTGAGCTCTTTGGACAGCATCAACAACGGTGCTCTTCTGGCCTGTTCAAGTTTGTTGAGAGAAGAAGCAATGGGTTTAATTGTTATAAAAGGACAATTTGGGAGCCTAAAGTGTAAGTGGACATCAAATTTCTTTTACAGCAAGTAAACCCCTCTTGGAACAGCCTCTGGTTAGACCATTACCTTGATACTGGAATGCTCTAAGTTTGTATGGGAGATAAGAGAGAATGAAGCCAGAAGATCATTGTCTTTCAGTCTTTCATTCCACAAACTGAGTGGCCAGCATTGAGAACGGAGAGCAAAAGCAGGGCCTGTTCTCTAAGACCTCACAGTTCAGCTGGTGACCAGAGAAATGCTCAAGTCCTATTGATCTCAGGGACCAGGCAATGACTAACCTTCAAGTTCGAAGGTGTGAGTAGGAGGCAGCGCCCCAGAGTAAGGACCCAGGTCTCAGAAGCAGCAGTCTGTGGTAAGCAAGCATGCAGGGACAGTTAAAGCAAAGGCTAGAAAGATATAAAGTCCTGGGGACTTGCAGGTACACGCTGCAGCAGGAAATAGATTTGGGGCTGAGGACGGCAATGGAGGCTGCTTTGGAAACCTCCTCAGAGGCCAGCCTGAGCTCTTGTCTGTACTGTCAATGTCTGTAATGTCAGTGTCTATTTCCTTTAGCTAGGACATCTGGGTACAGCCTGTGCACTGAGAACTGCAAAGATGGCTCCAGCCATCCAACCCTGGCGCAGAGCCAGGCTAGCCTGGCCTTCACACTCCTGCCCACCCTCAGTCCTTCACACGAAATGCAGACTTTGGCAGTCAGATATTTTGGGACTGGAAAGTAACACCAGCCCTACATTAGAACTAATCGGAGTGAAGCTTGACAGACTGTCATGTAGCTTACTTGGAAACTCCTGCTCGCATTTACAACATATAAATAAGTCATAGATATTGTAGTGAGCAGAAAGCCGTGATGAGAGGACAAATGAGAACATGGTAACAGGTTGGCCAACTGGGAACGCTTATTAGGGTATTATAGGAATTAGTGTAGGAAGAGAGCGTAAGAACAGATCTGTGAACTAGAAAGCAGCTCACAGTACACACTCATGCAGTTGCAAAAACACGTCCACCCTGTGAAAGGAGGTTCAGTGACAGCAAATGGGACACAAGAACCAAAGCAAGTGCTCTGGACATAGGCAAATGGTCTCTTTGCAGGGCTCAAAATACAGCAACTACAGAATGGGACACTTAGAGGTGGCATCCCTAATATACAGAGCTGCTGTCATGATCTTACACGCAGACTCTTAGGAAAGCATCTTGTATCCTGCATCATGTCAAATACCATTACTGTGGGGACTGAGAACAAGAGACACTGAGCCCTTGGACACTGGGAAGACTTCTGTGAAAGTTACTTTCCTGTACTGAAACCTCTCCTCCATACTAGTATTTAGCCACTAATAAGTTGAAAGAAGAGCAGCCATCAATCCTGCAAGAAAAAAAAAAATGAAATTTACAGAGTGCAGAAATCCAACTTCTGTCTGCAGGTGGAAATGGGGGAGGAAATGGATGTGGGGGACCTTAGGCTGAAGCACATATATGCTGCAGGAAATGGATGTGGGGGGACCTTAGGCTGAAGCGCACACATGCTGCAGGACATGCAGCATCTAGACTCCTACCTCAGAGCCTCCAGCTTTGAGGGCCAAGCACTCGATACAAAGAAGGTAGACGGTTTGGAAGAAGTTCAGAGATGAGTGCAGCAGCAACAACATTAAAGGGCTGGTTTCCAGGATTGATTTAGGAAGGAAGATTAAGGATGCTAAGTGTGTACAGGCTTCCTAATCACTGACTAAGTGAAGACACGCCAAACAGCAGTGGATGTTTAAAAGTATGAGTGGTGAGGATAGAGAGGATTACATAAGCAAAGGTCTCAGTTTATGCAACATCATGTAAACGTCCTTAAAAGCTATGGGGTGACGACTTGGCTCCTCCTGTGGCTGAGCTGGAGAGAGAGGATCTCGAGCTGAGGTTCCCGTGGGGAGGAGACTCTTCCCAGACAGAGATGGCAGAAAAACTAAAGCTGTTCTCTTACTATGAAATAATAGATTGTGTTCAGAGCAGCACAGCAGGATTTGGTTAGACAGTGGGCTAGTCTATGTGGGATCAGCAGAGATGCCATGTGCTCTCACCAGACCTACCTCTTTCTAGTGCACTAGTATAGGGGGAACCAGGCAGAGCCCTGGGGCCAGCCCTGTCCACCAGTGTTGAATGAGGCCTCAGTGGCTCGCTTCCCAGCTCACCTTCCTTCCTCCATGTGCTACTCACAGATATTTTAGTTCTCCCAGAGTCTGATCCCAGTTCATCAGTTCTTATGACCACTAATCATGAGACGGGCTGTTTTATGGCTTCTGTGCTAGCTACTTCCTTTGGACAATTCTCTTGGTGGTTCAGTTTTGCAATGTGGTAGTGGTGATCGTGTAGACAGTAATGATGGCAGTGATGATGGTGAAATGGAATTGGTATGATGGTGGTCATGATGACATTGCTGGTAGGGAAGAGGAGATGGTGGAGGCAGAGGTGGTGATGATAACTGAATTGAGAGGATATGATGTGGGAGTGTGATGGTGGTGGTGGCAACAGTGAGATGTGTGGCAGTAGGGGTAGAGGTTGCGGTGTAGGTAGAGGTGATAACAGTGGTACTAATGATGACTATGGGTGACGTGGTAATGGTTATGGAGTGCGGCAGATGTAGGTGGCAGGAACAATATTGATAGTGATAATGGGAGCAGCCATGGTGACGGTGATGACAATGGAGGTGGCAGTGGTAGATGGAATGGGGGTCAGAGTGGTGGAAGTGGCAGTGGCCATGGCGTGGAATATGTGTGATGTGGTAGAGGGAACAGCAAAGGCAGTGATGGTGGAGGTGATGGGGAAACAGTGCTACTGCTGGTTAGAGGTTGTGTTGGTAGAGATGTCAGTAGTTATGGAAGAGGTACAGGTCATGGTGAAGATGGAGATGGAGATGGTGATGGTGATGGTGGAAGTGGAAGAGGCAGCATGAGAGGAGACAATAGGGACAGCTCCTTTTTTTCATAAACTGAAAGACAGACAGTGAGAGACCTACAGTCATCACTCTGAGTAAACAACCCCCTTCTCTAGATTCTTCATCCTAAACTCTACTCTGTTCCCTCTCCCACACAGACACTCACTTTAACGTAACATACATTATTCTCTGACTACATCTCTACTAATCACGTTACCCATTTTTAAATTACGAAAATGTTAAATAGGAGCCTCTAATCCATTATTTCTAAGAAATGTTTAGCCAAAAACTCTAAACCAGAATTTTCATGTAAAGCAATCTACCACACCAGGAGGAAGTGTGTTCTGTACAGTTCCTAACATGTACTCTTCTTTGTAGGAGGAGCTAAGGTGGGAGGAGTTAGGAGAGGAAGAGGAAAAGGAAGAGGAGAAGTTAGAGGGGCAGAGATGTAGGAAGATGGAGAACCACACAGGTATGGAGAGCAGTCGTGGGAAACAACTTATAACTAGGTTAGCTAATTGGGATACAACTCTGTTTGTATGGGCATCTTGTTATTAATCATTACCAAACATATAAAGCCTTTGATTAATCTATAAGAATTAGAGTCTCATTCTCTTACTGGGCCGCATGGATGGCAGAATGGTCTGGGCAATGCACAGCCTTGCGGAGACAGTGTGGAAGATTGGCAGAGCCATCTCTCATGCTGGTGTCTCGTGGGTGGCAGGGCTGGTGTTTCTGGTGGGCCGGTTCTAGCTGCTGTGCGCACATGGCTTCCAACCGAGAAACATAGTGGCTGAGCTAAGCAGAGCCGCTGCAGCTTAGATAGTCGGTTTGACCAGCAGCCTTCTATTAAATAATTATTTCAGCACTTCTTCAGCAGACAGCTGCATGGGGCTATGATGACAGTCATGTACTTAGATTGTGGTGTAGCTTTGTTTTAGATGTTGTATTAAGATTTAGAATCCTAAACATAAAATTAGCTTTAAAAATTGGGTGGAAAATATCATATTAGTAACAGTTGTGTGCCTATATTCTGCTAGGAGGAAAAAGTTAAGGAAGGCACTCAGTAAGCAATGCCTGGAGAGGGAGATTAATTTATACAGATGGTAATAAACTGGGTCTTATTTCATCTCTTACTGCTGTGGTGATGCTGTCTTTCAGGGCTGGATGACACTCGGTGTCATCATTTACTTCTACCACACATTCTACAGGGTCCCCTGGCCATCTATGACTTAGCCATTCCCCCCTTTGATGGATTCCAAGGCTGCCTCCTCTGACCACATTTAACAGAACAAACATAAAACCATGAGCCCACACTCATGGAAGTGTGGGTTCATAGGAAGTGGGGTTCCTATGTCATGAAATATGTGAACACAAATGATATGATGTCTGTGATTATTTATCTTTACTGTACAAATACAGATTGCCAACAGAATGCCTGGCCCACCCTAGCTGGTAAGCGGTATTGCAGATGCCTTTGTGCTCCATGCCTGCTCACCCAATTGTACTATTTTGATAGGCAGTCACCCAACCATTCATTGTACTCACATTGTAACTACTTAGCCACATTCCCTACAGTATGGAAGACTTCTGTCATTCAACTCTTGTTCCTCTCTTATCTTGGAAGCAGATGCTGCCACTTGTAATTTGCTGCACTAAAACTCAGTTCACCACTGGAAGAAGTAAGCCCATGATCAAGGTGGTGTCCCATCCACATCTTGCTTAGGATGGATCTACTGAACACCTATAACACTGCCTGTCTGGACACCATGTGACGGTGTATCCTCTGGGCTTCATGGTTCAAAGGGAAGGAAAGAACTTTACATGCAATGAGCAACTCTTAACTTTCTAAACCTGTGGTGGGGGGACTTTCCAATGGACCAAACCCTTGTCCCCTCCAAGTCCCTAGATGGAAATCCCACCACAAGAGAACAGTATTAAGATGTATAACTTTTTGGATACTATGAGATCATAAGGATAGCAACTCATGAATGGGATTACTGGCCTTATGAAGGGAATCAAGAGTGTTCATTAGCTCTGCTTCCTCCATGTGGGGACAGGGAGAGCAGGTGACAACCTACAACCCAGAAGATCACCCTCACCAATGCCTGACCACACAGCACCCTGACCACACAGCACCTTGACCTCACAGCCTAGGCTCAACATTGTGAGAGAAGAAAAAAGGGAAGATAGGCAGAAGGAGGAAGAGAGGGTGAAGGAGGGAAAGAGGAAGAAAGGAAAGAAGGTAGGAAGGAGAAATGGGGAGGAAGGAAAGGAAAGATGGAGAATGGAGGAAGGAAATAAGGAGGGAGGAAGGGAGGGAGGGAGGGAGGAGGGAGGGAGGGAGGGAGGGGGGAGGGAGGAGGGAGGGAGGGAGGGAGGATTTTTCCCCTTTTGCTTTCAGATAGAATGCCAAAGTGGAACACTGGGTTTTCTCTCCGCCTTGGTCTGTGATTTGCACTGTTGGCTCCCTGGTTCTCAAGCTGTTAGGTTCAGACTGGAATTGTACCACTGACTTTTCTGCATCTGCAGTTTGCCCATGACAGATGGTGGGACTTGTTGATCTCCACAGCCCTTTGAGCCAATTTCCCATGATCTATGGACAACTCTGGCCAATTCAGGGATGTTGTCATCAGATGTGAGATGGACCGTGGAAGTGACAAGATTGTGCAGGAAAAGAAGCAGACCAGCAACATGGCCATGCTAGGGCTTCAAAGTTGTCCCAAACAGCAGCTAGGCTGGACCTTGTGGCCTCATATGAACTAGACGAAGGCATGTCCTGGGCCAGGCTATTCCTTGTATCTGTGAGTAGAGCCCATTAACGAAAGAAGAGGAAAACCCCAGCGACTGGGACATGTTCATCATCCATGAAAAGGAATCTAGGCAGAAAAGGTCTGGAAACCCTGCTCATTCAGTCTAGGTCACCAACAAGGATCCCTCTGCTTCAGTCTAGGCTGCCATCAATAGGACCTTCTAACCATTTGTGGGTTTTCTCCTAAAAAATCCCTAACATGTCATTTGCCTGCTTTTCTATTCGAGTTCTTATATTTCCTAGTTCATTTGCACATGTGTTGTTTTTTTTTTTTTTTAACAAATTCTAGCTTAGGAGTTACAGATAACTCCCTAACTACTGCCTTTTATGCCAACTTGAAGACTTTCTGATGTTCCTTCCCTGAAGAGACATCCTGAGCTGGAAGAAAACCCCTCCAAATATTCTCTACCTTATACCTGTGGTATTCTCAAAAAGTCTTCAACCTCAAGATCACAAATATATCCTACAACATTTTCACTGGTATCTTTATAAGATTTTAAATCTATTTTATGTGTACATGCTTTGCCCATGTGCATGCATGTATGTGCCCATGTACATGCACTGCACCCAGATGTAAATAAAAGAGAGGGTGTCAGCATCCCTGAAACTGGAGTTATGGACAATTGCCATGTATTTGTGGTGGATGCACAGAGGCCAGGAGAGCTCATCAGATACAGAGCTGTAGTTACAGGTAGTCATGAGCTGCCTGTGGGTGCTGGTAACCAAACAGGTCCTCTGGAAGATCAGCAAGTGCTATTCACTGCTGAGCCTCTACATTTTCTCATCAAGGCCTTCTGTATCCTCAGTTAACACACATGTGTTACTTCTGAATAGTGCTTTATCTTATGTAATCTAGTTGTCTTCTATTAATGAGGAACTATTACTGAGCAATATGAGTTAACTTTTTTTTATGTATGAGTTTTCTATGTGTATATATGGTACATTCCAGAAGAAAACATCAGATCCCATTATAGATGGTTGTGAACTACCATGCAGTTGCTTGGAATTGAAGGATCTCTGGAAGAGTAGCCAGTACTCTCAACCATTGAGCTATATCTCCAGCCTCACTGGTTTAATCCAATATTCTACTAGACTCTTATTTGATAAATTTGTTGGTTCTGCTAGGCTTTCTGTGTATATAATCACAGTCTATGAACGACAGCTTTATGTCTTTCCTTTACACCCTTGCATCAAATACACTTTAATCTATTTTCCTTGTCTTATTCCTTTGATAGGATGTATATTGGCTACATGGGATGTCAATCACTCTTGTCTCAATTCTAATCATAAACAGCCTAACATTTCTACACTTTCTGCCTTGGTTTCACAGGCATGGGTCCTGCTGGACATTCGGGTCTCATCCATGTGACATCCTCTGGAGATCCACTCTGGTCACCCAATCTGTTGCCCACTTTTCCTTTATCTGCACAGACCTTGGGAAGCTCAGGAAATGTCATTTAGCCCTGATTTCTGAGGTGTTTCCCCATAAGTGGATAGACACTCTCTCTGTGACCCCTGGGGCCTTCTCTAGTCTGTGAATGGATATACTACATAGGGAAGTTTCTGATGATAAATTCCTCCCGAGCCATGATGCTTTTTTCTTCATTATTAAATGTGTATGCATGTTTGTAAGTGTAGAGGCCAGAGGTTTACGCCAGGTGTCTTCCTCACTTGCTTTCCACTTTGTATATTGAAGCAGGTCTCTCATTTGGACCCATAGTTCACCAATTTGACTAGTCTGGCTAGCAGCTTTCCCCAGGGATTTCCTGTCCTCATATCCTGAGCTCTGGGGTTGCAGGAAGGTTGCCATGACCTCCTGGCACTTATTTGGGTCCAGGGAGCACTACGTTTGGGCCCTATGCTCACACAGTGAGTGCTCTACTCACTGAACCATTGCTCCAATTTCACTTCTGATAATGTTGGGTTGGTGAGTTATCATTCTCTCAAACGGCTTCTGTATACAACAGTGATCCCATACTTTCACCTTTCATTTCTGTTGAACTTGGCCCTTCTGCTTGGCACTTTCTGCCTTGGTTTCACAGGCATGAGTCCTGCTGGACATTCAGGTCTCATCCATGTGACATCCTCTGGAGGCCCACTCTGGTCACCCAATGCTGTGTCCTTTCCCTATTTTTATATTGGTACTTTGCGACATGGGTGTAAGGAGCACAGTGTCCAACCCTGCGTAAGCTGATCATTTATCTTCTTCTTCTTCCTGTAGTGCTCATCTGAGAGATCACAGCTTTGAAACCAGAGACAGTGATGACGTGATGTGTAGACATTGTAAGTGGTACAAAGCACAAATTATACCGACAGTTGCTGAAGACACTTCCAATCACCTAAAATTAATCACAGAGACTCAGAGGCATGCTATGCTGTGTGTAGACATGGTCTTAGATTCCCTAAAGCAGCTGATTCTGGCATGAATCACTGATACATCCTGGAAGATATTCCCAAATCCAAGCACCCAGTAAACACTTCTAAGTCTGACTGGTACACAAACCCATCAGAACTTCAACAGAAATACAGAATCAACCCCTTAATGTTCCCGAGCTTGTGTGACATAGCAGGCTTCTTTTTTATCTTCCACAACAGGACAAAGCACAGCAAAAGAACCACCATGGTCATTTGAAGGAGGAGAACCAGAGGCCTGCAGTTGCTGAGAAGCATATAGAACAGCCAAGCAGCCTCCTGTAGGCAGGAGACTCAGATGATAAGAGAGGAGTACACTGCCCTGCTGGACAGCCCTGACACTGGGAGGAGTAGGCAGATTTCATCCAACTCCCTGAGAGGAAAGAATTCTTCACTTGGGGTCTACATGCATGCTGTGCTGGGCTTTGAATGAGTCTCTGGGTGCTTCATACATAATCCATCTTTATGACCATGGCACTGGATCATTCTGGTTTGTGGACATGAACCTATTCTAGTGCATGAGTACACAGTGACTGAGCATCTCAGCTTCTTGCCAGAGTTGGGAAAGAAATGCCAAAGTTAAGTGACCACAGGGGGTTCTCCTATAGGGTGGGAGGACTCTGAATGGGGCAGTAAACCATGAAGCGGGTATCTCTATCTTCTGTGCATAGGAGCATATTTCAGCTTCTCAGAGGAGCTGAAAGCCAGCATGCATCTGACCATTTCTGGCATAGCCCTTTGTTGAGAGACTCCATGCTAGGAAGTCTTCAATTGAAGTCTTTCCCTGGAAGGGACACAGTGCCCTAACTCACTGCTCTAAGGGACAAGTTTCCAGGATTCTAAGGACCTAAGAATCTGTGCAGTTAAGATAATCACTAGCATTCATTTCTGACTTGCTCAATAACAACGAATCACCTCACGCCATTTGGAAAGTGTCTCGCTTTCCCATATTTTGTGTTTCCCACAGACACAAGGCTGTGTTAAAATGCTTGTAGCCTTTAAGCCACACGAGTGCAAGTGATTTCTCCTTCCCTCACCCAGCACGCTGTGCCTGTCCTTATGGCTTGGGCTATGTTATTTGTGTACCGAACAACAGATGGTACCATCTTTTAAAGGCGAGAATGAACTCCAACTCAGGCCACTGTGGATGTTTTTTAAGTTCTACAACTTCTTGTGATTCTAGGAAGTATTTCATTAATTCACTCGGAGTGAAAATCCCACAGCGTCCTTACTCGCCCTGCTCTTGTCCTTGGTTGAACTTGTCGCGTGTGTGCAGAACGTGTCCTCTTCTGTCCTCATACACAGGAGAAGAAGCACAGTCTCTGCGGGGTGATGCCCTCCCTGCACCTGTTTTCTTTTCTGTCTGATCCTGACTGCAGCAGCCACTGTAATGCCCCATGCTTTTGAGCATCCCATGCTGTCTTAAGATGAAAGCTCTAATAACCATTATGCCCTTCTGTAAGTTCCTATCTTCTATATTTTGATTCTAAAGATGGGACCACTTAAACTTCTATGTATATAATTAAATGAACACTTAATAAAGAGCTTTGGAGATCTGGGCTTCCCCAAACATTGTGGTTCCCCCCATTTCTAAATCAACAAAACCACAATCATTTCCATAAAACACCCAAGAAGAAGTTCAATAACTCTGGTTTGGGGTTTTTTTTTGTTTTGTCTTGCTTTTTGTTTTTCATATTTGTTTGTTTGATCATTTTGTTTTGCTTAGCTTACATAAACATGAGGACTGGGGAGATAGCTCAGTGAGTAAATAACTTGCCCTGCAAGCATATGGACCTAAGTTTGACTCTCAAACATGCACATAAAAAGCTGGATGTGGTGATATGTCACCTGCAAGTTCAGTCCTGGGGTGTGGGTATAGGGAGATCCTGGAGCTTACTAGTCATCCAGCCTTGCCTACTTGCTGAGCCCTACGTTCAGAGTTAAACACTGTCTCAGAAAATAAGGCATTCCTGAGGAATGCCACCCAAAGTCAATCTCTGTTACACACACACACACACAAACACCCACAGATGCATGCACACACACATGCACACACACATATATATACACTTACATATACATATATATACACACACACACATACATATATATGTACACACACATAAACATGCACAGGTGCATGCACACACATACACACATGTACACACACAAGCATGCATATATATATATATATATATATATATATACACACACACACACACACAACACACACACACACACATAAACATGCACAGGTGAATGCACACACATACACACATGTACACACACAAGCATGCACATAATACACACACACACAAGAAAACTCTACTTCCAAGACAGCTTTTCCCGTCATGCTTCTGAGCTCCTCTATGCTGGCGTTCCAGCAGCTCTGGCGGCAGAAGCAGATGGAAGCACTCATTTACTGTGAAGACTCCGCATGAACAGGTGAGGGGACACTGACAAAAGTTTCCTCGAGTCTTTCTGGCCTGACTGACCACTCAGCTCCACTAGGGAGGTGGCCACAGGACAAGATTCCTCAGCAATCCAAAGTTGCTATGGCTTTGAAAACGTAAGTTCAGGATAAGCAGCATAAATCTCACAAAGAAAGGGACGGGTTTCTGATTACGGTCTCCCTGCAAAGTCTAGCAGCCTGTAACAGGCACGTGAGCACTTCAGTTCATGGCCATATAAAGAAGGTGTAAGGCAGAAAATCCCACTCAGTACACTTGCCCCAGTAAGAGGCTGCTTCACGTGGTGCCACGTAGACCCATACCTGTGGTCACGTGGCTGGCTCGAGCAGGGCTGAGGAAAGCCTGGGTCTGGGCTCCCTGTAGACTCTGATTCTCTCCCAGACCCATATGGTCAAATTTACATAAGTCAAATGTAAATATGCCATGACTTCACTGTAATCTTTTCCCAAACACCATTATATACATTATCTTCTGAGTCCCACAGATCCCATGGGTGGATCATAGCTATTATTCCCTCTTTACAGATGAGGAAACTGAGGCTCAGCAAGGTTAAGAAATTTTCCCAAAGGCAAAGAGCAAGCTAATGACATAGATGAGAATAAGTAAAAACTCTCAGGATTGTAGGTCTGTGTTCCATTCAGCCAGTGGTGCACTGACCGATAGCAGTGACACTTGCTCCTGTTACCAACAGGGTGGCGGGCAGAAGGCTGATGAGATGCTTATGGGCTCAGAGGCTTAAAACGAATCCAACTTTTTAATGGCCCACAATTATCAAATAAACATGAAGGAAGAAAGGCTTGTGCTTTGATCTTCTATACTTCTGGTCACATTAAAGTGCTGTGTGATTGAGCAAACCACATTTGGTGTTGGAAGCTTCCTTAAAGATTCAGCCCAATATCTTAAAAATCCATTTAGGGAAACCAAGCAGCCCAATGACATTTAAGTCAAGGACACCTAAATTACTAAAAGTAGTAATAACTTGCAACACTTGGTAAGCTTTCCCCAGAGAAGTATGAACCCAGGAGTTTGAGAGGTGGCTGAGTAAAGCTGGGTGTGGGAGCATGGATGCAATCCTGGTGCCCATATGCTGAGATGGGAGACAGAAATAAAAGGCCAGCTAGCCTGAAGAACAACAAAGAAAAGAGACTGTCTCAAACAAGGTACAAGGTGAACTTGTCCTCTGAACTCCAAATATATGCAGTGACACACATGCGCCTACACACACATAAATATATATACTATATACATGTATAAATACATACATGCACACATACATATATACATTCATGCATACGTACATACATACATTTTAAAAACAAAGAAAGAAAAAAATGTAGGTAGGTAGATAGCATTAGGTCTTAGAAACCATGGCATCATCTTCATGGTACAGAGAGTGCCATGTGTGTGTAGTGACTCTTGTGCTATTACTATGTCACCTGTATCTGCATCAAAATGAAACGTATGCTATTTTCACCACCGTAAGAGTAGGTGGTGGCAATGCCATGATGTGGGGACTCACAGTGGGAAGACTGTGAAGCCAAGCCTGGAGGATACCATCCATTTGGGAGAAGAGAGTCCGAATCCCTTGAACTGAGGTGAACAGAGGGAATTTCAGAATGCAAAGATGGGATTTGTCTCCCCAATTCCACTAGTCACCCATACACTGGCCCTCAGGAAGACCTGTACAATGTTCAGTGAAGGAGTGAGAAAGTCAGGCTCTGTGGGTGACAATGGCAGGTGTTCCTGCCTGTTATGTGTGCACAGAATATGTTCCTTCAGCAGGTGGCAGAAGGGGAACTCCCCCAGTAACCCCAGCTGATGCCTATAGACTCACTTGGGGGAAGCACAGGCTCTAGCTTTTATGACACTAAATTCTAGCTGAGAAAGCATGGTCACACATAGGATGCCAAAAGATGCCACTGTCTACTAGACAAGATCACATCAAGAGCATTCCTTTCTCACTCAATCTTCAATACATCTGAAGTTCCCTCTCTATTTCCAGTCAGGCTATCAGAATTCATGCCTGGTTTAAGTTTCCAGGGCATGACTTCAAGGCCCTCATGGGTTAAGGTCATTGTCCACAATGCAGTTTGTTTAATAGCTGAATGCTGTCCAGTCTGCTTTTAACAGATACAGATTGCCATGTTTCAAAGCCATGACACAGTTGACAGTGAGGGCTTAGAGAGTAGAGCCACAAAAGACACAGATAGTTAAGCAAGAGGCCAAGATAAACTGTAAGGGAACTGCTGCCCTGGGTATGAGTGCATGGCAGTAAGAGACAGAGAGAGGGCTGAGTCTGAAGGAAGAGCACGGGCGAGCTGCAGAACTAAGTGCATGGCAGGTGGATTTCATGGAGGAACGACCAATCCATCTCAAACAGAAGCTCTGTCTTCTCCACTCACACCTTTGCCCTGAGGAGGTGAAGCTATCAGTTATCATCTATTTTACAGAGAAAGTACAGCCTTCCTTTAAGTGGGCCCCTGTGCAATACAAGTCAGGTTTTCTCTGAGCCAACAATGCAAAGCTTTAGATTCTGCCCTAAAAGAGATGTCACTTCAAGAGGAGGGCTTAAGAACAGTGGGGTGGGGCCACTGGAGCTATCTTGGATCTGTGTGAGAAGCATAAACATAAACGTGTGGGAAACAGTGACTTTAGCCAGACCTCTGAAGACGAGGGAGGAAGAAAGGACACTGAGGGTAGGGACAATAGAGGCCCACTCTCCTTGGGAGAGCAGTCAATAACAGAGCAGACTGTAGCATCAACAGAAGAGAAGTGAGATCTCAGAAAAGGCCACATCGATGTCCCCACATGGAGAATAAAAGCAAATGGGCTGCATGTTCAGTAACAAGTGTCACAGGACCCTATCGTCAGCCAAGGCTAAGGAGAGACATAACCTACAGGCCTGCAAGATGAGCATGGAAGAAGAGTCCATGCGTGGGGAAGGCCTGTGCTGCAGAGATTGTAATCTGAGGGCCCAGAACTTTCTAGATTTTTAATTACTGGAGATGAAATTGTAGCTGAAGTCATTAGAATTGAAATTACAATATTAAGAAACAGAAGAATCAGAAAGCTATTAATATAATGATCTGTCTGTCTCACCATCTCAGGTTCCTATCTCACAACTAGGGTGACTTAAGTCCCTGCCACACCCATCCCCAGCCTGACACACTGCTCTTCACAGTTTCTGTAGAAAAATCTCCAAATGCTGAAATCCGCCAGCCCTCAGCATTGAAATGTCCTTGCACTGTGACCTCCAGAGTCACCCTGCTTTCTTTCTGGGCACTGAATGAATCCCTAGGTCTGTCTTGAATTCCAGCACTGTCCCCACATGCCCCACAGGCAAAACATCTATTCAATGAGACCCAATGACTCAACTCCTCATCCTGAAGTCAGGTCCAAAGGAGGACACACATTTACCTAGCTCTTTCCTGACAAGCACTAAGCTAAATCGTGACACAGGACTTTGGGTGCTTAGAACAGCTGCTGTCATACTGGCATTACTACCCCTCACTGCAACACAAATCCACCATGGGACCAGAGGGAGAGTCTCCAAAATACATTCACTAAGGAAAATCTGAGCTGAGCCTTCAAGAATGGGATAAGGTTTGAAGATTTAGAATGGATTAAGAATTTTTCAGTAAGAACAATTAACCCACCCAATGCCACTGAATCAGAACAAACCCAGATATTTCCAAAGACTCTGGTCCCTTTTCCATCACATTCTATGAACAGGAAGTCAGTCACAGTAGCTGCAGACTCACCCAAAGAACCCTGCTTACCCACTGCAGAGCCTCATGGTTTTTGGTTGGCACTCCACATCCAAGACACAAGGACAGGCCTAACTCAAGAACTCTTTGTGGGAGTTCCATGTTGCCTTTCAAACATTCTGCACTCAAGAACAAGAACAGAGTTTAGGTAACTGCTGATTTGTGTTTCACTGGCAAGCAGCAACTGTGTTTTCTACACTTGGCAAGTGAACTGCTCGGGTGTGTGCGCACGCACAGCCCCTATGTATTTGGGTCTGGCTTTGCAAATCACACTGAAAGAGTGTGGCAAGTAAGGCTAGCCTGGTCTACAGAGTGAGTTCCAGGACAGCCAGGGCTACACAGAGAAACCCTGTCTCGAAACAACCAAAACCAAAACAAAACAAAAACAAAAACAAAAAAAGAGTGTGGCAAGTACTAGTATCCTGTGGAAAGAACATCAAATGGCCCAAATGAATTTCTTCCTAAGTCCCCATGAAAACAAGCTTTGAGAGCTCGTTTATGGAAAGCATCATGAGTTGGTGTGCATATGATTCCCAGGCTACTATGAAAAAGGAAAAAGGAGCATGATGAGGTAGAAGGTCCTCAAGGGTTCAAGAAAGGTGGGGCTACTTCTCCCTTGATGACCTGTGAAGAGGAAAAGCTCCAATCCCAGGCAAGCCTTAAGGGCGACTTTGGCTTTCCCCAGTCTATTTTTTCCTATTGTTGTCCTTGCAACCTAAACTCTTTTTTTTTTTAATTCTTCTTCTTTCTTCTTCTTCTTCTTCTTCTTCTTCTTCTTCTTCTTCTTCTCTCTTCTTCTTCTTCTTCTTCTTCTTCTTCTTCTCTTCTCTTCCTCTTCCTCTTCCTCTTCCTCTTCCTCTCCTCTCTTCTTCTTCTTCTTCTTCTTCTTCTTTTTTTTTTTTTGCTTATTCCCTTACATCCCACTCACTGACCACCTCCCTGTCACCCCCTCCCACATCCTTTCCCCATCCTCATCCCCTTTTCCTCTGAGCAGGTGGGCCCCCTTGGTAACCCCTACCCTGGCACTTCAAGTCTCTGGGAAGCTAGCACTTCCTCTCCCATGAAGGCCAGACAAGGTAGCCCAGCTAGACGAACATATCCCACCTATAGGCAACAGCTTTGGGGATAGCCCCCATTCCAGTTGTTCGAGACCTACATGAAGACCAAGCTACATATCTGCTACATATGTGCAGGGAGGCCTAAGTTTGGCCCATGTATGTTCTTTGGTTGGTGGGTCAGACTCTGAGAGTCCAAAGTTAGTTTACTCTGTTGGTCTTCCTGTGGAGTTCCTATCCCCTTCAGGGCTTGCAATCCTTCTTCCTATTCTATAAGAGTCCCCAAGCTGTGGGTGTCTGTATCTGTCTGAGTCAGCTGCTGGGTAGAGCCTCTCAGAGGACAATAGGCTCCTGCAACCTAAACTCTTGTTTTGTTTTCGTGGGTTTGCTTTTGCTCTACATCTCCAGCCCCAAAACAATCCCCAAAGGTTCTTGAACACATCGGGACAGATGCTACAACACTGAGTAATATTTCCAGCCTTTATTAGCCTAGCTTTTAAAATTTATTTACTAATTACTTTACGCATGTGGGTGTTTTGCTAGAATGTAAACATAGGCACCCTGTGTCCCTAGTGCCCCTGAAGGCCAGAAGAAGGCATCAGATCCCCTAGAACTAGAGTTACAGACAGTTGTGCACTACCACATGGGTGCTAGAACCTGAGCCTGAAACCTCTGCAAGAACAACTAGTGATCTTTTTACCTCTGAGCTCTCTCTCCCCAGATCCCAGCAACCTAGTATTAATAAGATAACCTAGTATTAATAAGATAACTTAAAGAAAGGGGGATGGACATATGCTTCTCTTGGGCAAGGGAGTAACTGGTATTCCAGCAGCTACCTGGCAGGTGTTGATGCAGTTATAACAAGATAATTCAGGCACTGAAGCACTGAAGTTCAAAGCCAATAGCAGAAAGAAAACTGTGATAGAGAGTTCAAAGTCAACCAGCAGCAAGAAGAAACTAATGCTGATTCTGGAAGCTGCTAATTTGGCTCCTTGAAAGGTTCTGCCTGCATCTCTGGCTAGGTGGAGCTGCTCTGTGGGTGGAGTCCCAGCTTTGAAGTTCACGGAGACAACCTCAGGAGAGTGATCTTGGTGCAGGTGGAGCCAGCCAGAGAGGGGTGAGGGCATCAAAGGCAAACGTGGCTGCCTGGCCCTTTGCTAAGGGTGGGGCCTGCTCAGGTTTCAGCTGCCATAATCCATTGTGCACACCACTGTTTGCTTAGGGTTAACTCCAGGCAGAATTCTGGTTTTGTTTCTCACTTAGACAAAAAAAAAAAAAAAAAAAAGGGAGGTTACTAAATAAAACTTTAAGAACTCTATTCACCTCCAGAAGATGACTTCTGCCTTGCAATTTGATCCCTGCTAGGTTACTGTTCAGGTATAGAATTCCCAGGAGACCAGAAGTCTTGAAAGAGATTCTTGCAAATGCCTACCTTTCCTTGGTAACAACCACTTAAGGCCTTCCCAGATCAAGCTTGAGACCCAGAGTCTGGACCAGCTTCCTTTTATTCTTTGAGGATATATGCAGGATGCCTGTTATCAACCAGGCAGGGTGTTAGAAAACACTAAGGCTTACAAAAGCATCTTTTTAAACTCCTCCTCTTGGAGCTTACCATGCAATCTGCCCCCACCACTCTGCTGTAACTTTTTTTTTTCTAGTGAATGGGCTCTAAGATCAAATAAGAAAAGGCTAACAGCCCGAACTATGACTTGGGAGAGTAAATGCCATAGTGTAGAGCCAGTCCCATGGCAGGTAGGCACAGCACTCGGGGCTCTTTTGCAGCATTCTGACCGAGAGAGAGTTCATGTGGCTCACACTGTGAAGTATAAGACATGAGCTCTAGAGAGTAACATACAACCTCATCTTGGACACCTGACGTCGGACAGTGCCACACGGGTGTGTTCAAACACCTCTGAGCACACAGTGCAGGGTCTCATTTACTTCATTTATAGCAACTGCCACATCTAGAATGGTTTACAATTTAGTACAATTTGACTGTGACTATTCTTGATGGAAAATAGGCTGGTGGGACAAGGTGTCAGCTTATCAAATACAGGCTGACAAACACAAAGGTGTGGTCACTAGATCAGTGATCAGGAGATGACTTTGGGGCTGTCTGAACAAACCCATATGGGAAGCAAACTCTAAGATGAAGATTACATCTGGGACACGTGCAGAAGACCTTAGGATCAAAGCCCAGGGAGAGACAAGAAGTAACCAGGCCTCAGTCACCGTGAGCTTGGAGCCACACCAGCTCTTTAGAAGTCTCCCTAGTGGGCACAATACCAGGGCTTTGTACACCTGCTCCATCAGTGTGTGGATATCATTTCTACAAGGAAGAGATATGCTCTAGGCATGTCTATCCCTTTGAGGTACAAGGCTAACAAGGGTCATCTGCTAATGCAATTTCTACTAATAGCAGAGTGGATCCTATATTCCTAAGATCTGAGGTACCACCTCACAGGGCCGTTGCAAGGCATGGTGGGTAGAGCTGAAGAAATAAGACCTTGATTCCTGGAGAAGCCAGGCACATTCAATGCAATATGAAGGGATCCTGGCCTCTGCACTTGTATCCAGAAGCCTTCACATTTGCTCCAGACCAACAGAATGCATACATACTTCTCAGACGTTGCTTAGAAATACTTGAGCCAACTTACCAATGCCCCTAGTCTATAAACACTTTACCCTGGGGAAAGCTCACAAGCAGGCAGGGAGTAGGGGTAGAGTTCTCCTTCATTTAGCATACAGTCCTTAAGGAACAGCTCTGGAGCCCTGGTGCCAGTCCATAGCTAGATTGCCACATGAGTGAGTGCATACTCACATGGGAACACACAAGAGCTCGAATCTTTATACTTGAGCACCCATCAGTGACCACTATTTGCACCAAGATAGAACCACAGTGACCAAAATAATAGGTCGCATTTCCCCAATAGCTTTTTGTTTCTCTTCATACAAACCATGCGTGTGAGACACTGCAGTATATAAAATGTACAAAATGCAAACCTGTAACCTCTCCCTAGATGCTCCCTCTCACCTACCTACTACTGGGCTAGAAAGTGGAGTGGAGGACCAAATACACAGGAACTTCGCCTTGCCACAGATGCCTTTATCATCTGAGCTGGTAAGCAAGACATTCCTATAAAATCACAAAATTCTATGTCCAAGTGATTTAATGCTGGCCCAAAATGCTGTGAGCTTTCCTAGAAAAGAAGTGTGCACACAGGTTGCAGTGGTTAAGAATAGGTCCTACAAAGGGCTGTCCTAGACTGCCCTTGAAAGAGGGAAGACTTAGATAGAGGGGGCTGTAGCTAAGGCAGGTAAGACGTACCGGTTGTTATAGTGTCATCTAAAACAGGGAAAAGAGGGCTAGAGAGACAGCTCAGTCATTAGGAACACTTAGAGCTTGTCTTAGTTAGGGTTATCTTGCTGTGATAAAATAAAATACTTGTGATAAATACTTGTAATAAAACAAATACTTGGGGAGAAAAGGGTTGATTTTATCTTTCAGTTAATATTCAAGGCAGGAACCCAAGACAGGAACCTGGAGGCAGAAGCTGATGCAGAGGCCACGGAAGAGTGCTGCTTACTGGCTTGCTCCTCATGGTTTGCTCAACCTGCTTTCCTATAGCACCCAGGACCAACAACCCAGAGATGGCTTCAGTCACAGTAAGCTGGGCCCTTCCACGTCAATCATCAATCAAGAAAACATAGCGAAGGCTTGTCCACAGGCTAATCTGGTGGGGACAGACTGAAGTTCTTTCTTGTAAAAGAATCCTGTAGCTTGTGTTATGTTGATATAAAACTAGTCAGCACACTGCTCCTTCCAGCACCCGCATTGGCTAGCCTATATATCCAGATACAGGAGATCTGATGCCCTCTTCTGGCATCCTTGGCCTTAGGTACCACTCAGGTTCTCTCTCTCTCTCTCTCTCTCTCTCTCTCTCTCTCTCTCTCCTCTCTCTTTCTCTCTTCTCTCTCTCTCTCTCTCTCTCTCTCTCTCTCTCTCTCTCACCTCACACACACACACACACACACACACACTACAATTAAGTCTTTACAAGTAAAACAGGCAAACGCTGAACTGACTACTGAGCAGAGGCAGAGGCTACTTCTTGGGGCTGGGAAATGACTCCAGCCATTAGAGACACTATGCCGGTTGTGGTGTTCTGTCACTGTCATATGAGAAATGCTCATACGGATGTCTTCACAGGACCATTACTCATTGGTCTTAAGCTGAAGCATGTGGATAGTCATGTATCATGGCTCCTGACTGGCCTGAACATCATTGTGACTGAAAAATGGAAATTGCTAAGGACATCATGAGTGAGAGATTCTGGTCCTGAGACTCAGTTTTCCTGTGGCAGGAAGAAATGCACAGGGAAACAAAGCACAGCCTTGCGAGACAGACGAAAACAGTAAAGCAGTGACGTCAGTGGTGGAGGAGTGGAAGAGCTGCTCTGTGACCCTACTACTGAGCATCAAGTCTTCCTTTCTGCACTGCATCTTCCCAGGCACTTCCCAAAGACTAAGCTGCATCTGAAGGCCAGGACCTGGTCCAATATTCCTAAGGTATAAAGCTGCCATCTACTCTTATATCCAAGTGAAGATCATTTGTCACATGCTTGCCTGTATTCACATCCAGAAACTCCCGGAAGCTTGCCTTCATGTGTCCTCTTGCTGACTCCCCAACCTGGACATCTAGGAATCAGTTCAGACTACAAAAATCCAAACCAAGGTCTTTAGCTTTCGGTCCCTACCTGCAACTCCTAGACCTGTCTCCACAAGAAAATGCCTTCTAGTGCCTTACACTGGACATGTTGAGTTCCTTTCTGTCCCTTCACCTTCTGTCTCCAATATCTAGAAGCAAAATATATAGCCTCACTTTTAAAACATACATCGACAGCATCACTGTTGAGTATGCCCCTTGTCATAGGGACTGGACCTTTGTCCTCTGCCTGTGATGCTAGTCTCAAAGAGAAAAGCAGAGACTACAACTAATGTTGTAGAAATACCCATGACAGGCCGGAAGTAGAAGCCATTCAGGAGGCTATAGCCACATGAATGAGTAACCCAAGGAGGATCTCTTTATACAATATGTTTCCATCCCTGGAAATAGGGACATTTGATTCACATGCTACAACATAAAAGAACCTTGAGGATATTATGCCCAGTGAAATAGGCTAATCACAAAGGACAAACACTGCATGAGTCCACTACTGTAAGGTACCTAGAGTGGCTCATAGAAAGTAGAAAGTGGCATTGGTGGCATGGGGACAGAGACTGAGTTTGAGAATGCAAGATTGGCAATATAGTGGCTGCCCAACCTAACAAATACCCTAATGTCACTGAACTATAACTGGAGATGGTAGCATGGTAGAGTCTATGCTGTGTGTGTTTTGCCAAAACCAAAACAAGGGAAACTAGGGAGATGATTTTCTATCATAAACCTGACCACTCTCCTCCCCAGTGTGGCACAGAAAGGTTCCCATCTTCTGACAGAAGGCATGTCTGGAGATCCTACTCACTCTGTGAGTCCATCCATCCCCCTGGTCCCAGGCCCCTCCCCTCAGTCTCCTTTGGTGGCACATATCCTTGCAACCATGGACATCTTCAGCCATTGCCTGGTGAAATCCAGGCTGTGCTTAGGGCTCCATCTTACCTACATCTTACCTCCTGCAAGGTATCTGTCATGACACTTACCTCACTCTCTGACTGACCAGATGGGTGGTCATTGCTTATCTGCTCATCTTAAGAGAAAGCCAATTCTATGAGTTAGGTTTGGCCTTTCTACATTTGCTATAGTAGAAAACACCAAAACTTTATCTGGCATGGAGGGTAGATCCTTCCTCCCATAACCACTCAGTGAGTGAATGAAAGAATGAATAAATCAAGCTTATTACACCTGAGAGAAGAGGAAGTTGGTCTCTAAATATTTTTTGTTGTTCCTTTATGTCTATCTTAAAGAGAGATCGACATGACAGGTGTGTACAGAGAATGAGATCCTAATAAGCTGGGAATGACAGGTTTACCAGGCTCTCTATAAATTACCATTTCATGAACATTAGTTCAAAAGTTCACAAGCAAAAATATGGATGAATAATAAAGAGCTTTAACAGACACAGACTAAAGCCTAGCTGAGAAAGTTGCTAAGAGCGGCACCATCACATTTTACTCATAGGATACTTTTTAATATGGTACCACTACCACTGCTACTAAATTTTACAGGTTTCAAAAACCTGAACTGAAGAACTGAATGTTTTAAGATCCAAACAGGTTTGAGAACTCCTCTTGAGAAATGCCGATAATATTCAAACAAATAGCTGGATGTTTTGGAAGAGAATAACATTCTTTGCTCCCAGCATTTTCTCTAAACCTCAGCTGTCAACACCAGCTAAGATCCTACCTATCAGATGCCACCACTACCTGCCTTCCCCTCACCCACCAGCCACTTAAAATACTTTGCTTCCTTTTAATCAGAATAAGCTCCGATTATCTCCCTTCAAACCAAGATTGATGTTTTCATAACGCTAACAGTCTGAAATGGAGCATAGCAAAGGATCCGGGCTGGCCCCTTTCCTCCCGGCCTTGGAAAAGCAGCTCCAATCTTAGAGACAATGAAACACATGTGAGACGCAGGTACAGCTATCACATGACAAGAGAAAAACTGTGTGTAGCTTCAAGGAACACAGTGCACACACAAACACACACACAGAGAGACACACATAGGGACACACATATGCACACATACACACACACACACAGAGAAAGAGAAAGAGACAGACAGACACAGAGACAGAGAGACAGAGAGACAGAGAGACAGACACAGAGATAGAGAGACAGAGGCAGAGACAGAGCCTTTTGGCCAGAAGTGAAACATTTCTGGGCATCAGTGAGAGCTCAGAGGGGTGGTAAGTTAGATTCTGTATTCTTTTTAAGTAGATAGAAATTAAAAAATAAAAGAGCTCATATGCTAAGAGGAACATATGCAAATATGGGAAGCCAAATAAATTCAGAACTAGAAAGTGAAACACTTATTCAAGGCTCTGAGATCAATCAGGATTCATTAAGGTACTAAGTGGTCCTTCCACCTAAGCTATAAAAAATAGGAGAAGAATTTATTTCTGTTTTCTGCTAAAAAATAATTTCTCTCAAGTTATTTTCAAAAAGGCTATAGCTCCTGTTACCTGAAAAATCTGATTACAGTAGAACAGAGGGATATTCCTTCTCAGTTGGCGCCACAGGCCAAAGAAAACAGAAAGGGTTTGGGTCCGTAGGACCAGACAGACCCATCCTGACATTGTCTCTCTCCTTTGTACAGCACAGCAGTTAACCCAGTTTTTCTAGTGGGGTACAGGAGGAACATGGGGGGTTATTATTTCTTTATCTGAAGAAATGGACCCTAAATGCAGTCTTCCTAAGTGATTCATAAACAGGAGAATCTCCAAATGAAGCATCTGCTCCATTCCCAGCCTGCCTTCATCAATGCAGATAGCTCAGCTCACACAACCATGCCTGCTGGGCCATACCTCTATCTAATAGCTCCTTGTGTAGTTGGAGTAGTGGAACTAAGGTGCTGCCTACAATGAACTCTATAGGTAATTACCATCTACCCTATGGAATGAAAATGAGAAAGTATGCCACCTTTGCCAGAGAAACTACCAGCTATGCCATGTATTATTGTGAGAAGGCCTTGGGCAAACAACACCAGGGATTGTCTTGTTCAGTATTATTGAAGCAAAAAATCCACAGGTTGGGCTAGGAAGATAGCCCTGTGAGTAAATTGCCTACTGAGGAAGTATAAGAAGTTGGATTCAGATCTTTGACACCTACATAGAATCCAGACACAACCAGCCACAGGCACTTGTAACTCCAGTACCAGGGAGTAGAAACAGGAAGACCCTGAGGGCTCAGTGGCCAACCAGTCTAGCTGAAATGCCAAGCTCCAGGTTCAGTGAGAAACCCTGCCTCAAAAAAATATGGTGGAGAAGCCATATTGGCACCAACTTCTGGGCTCCACATGTACCCACAAGAGCAAGTTTTCATAGTATTTATAGATGCACAGGTGCACACACACACACACACACACACACACAACACAGAAGGGCATACTGGTATGCAAAGTCCATGTCCCTGCAATTGACTTATTACCAGGCTTTTGTTAGAGTCTGCCACTGGAATGAGTGATTTTCAAGATTTTTGTCACATCATTAATAACTTCATTCAAAGATCACACATCATTATTTCAAACAAAGCATTCAGCCACGTAGTCAACATCTTATTGACCTGACTTACAAACAACCCTGACAGTCAGACAGACGAGTGAATAATTGCTTATTGCCTGTCTTTACTTTAAACTACTTCAAGGATATAGTTAATTATCTTTCCACAGCTGCACGTAGAAGGCACATGAAAAGACTCATCTATGTTTTTTAATCATTTTATAGAAACAAATGCATAAAACTGTGTGCACAGAGACAGATTTTTGTATATTACAATAACTGCTGAACAAAATGATAGGTTCACGTTTTCCCACAAGTTCCCTTAAATGAGAGATCTATGCAGCTTTCTCCAACCACAAGCTTACATCTGAATACTGAATTATTTGTTAGTTCATTTAAGTTTATACTACAAAAGATAATTGACCCATGGCCAAACCTGTTCCAACACACATGATGTACCTCAAAGTTGTATGGATCAGCAGGTGAGCTACCAGCAGATGTCCACTGTGGGCCACACATAGACCTGGTACTGATCAGGTCTCTACTGTTAACTGCAGTAAAATGATCTGGTCTTTTTATAATGTTAGTGACACTGTGAACCAAGTCACTGCCCTTCCTCAGTCCTATCAGCCAATGATAAACACCAGTTAGAAAAGGATAAGAATCTCAAGCCAACTGACCTTGTTCAGCAGAGCGAGTTAGAGCAACAGTGACTCAGACAGCATATGGAACAAAGGGCACGTAAACAGCCAGAACTCAAATGCAAAACTGCACAGAACTCAATGAAAAACCCAAAGCTAGGTGACCTCCTCTCTCATCAAGCCAGGTGACCTGGAAAACCTTTGGGACCTCCTTTCCTCCCCACACTGTAGCCTCAGAGTTTTGTAAATATCTGAGGAGGAAACATCACTGCCCACATGCACTGTGGCTGACAGGTGTGCAGGTTACTTCTGTGTAACTACATTTTTGGTGACTGTAAAACTTTATCAGCAGATGTATACATGTGCCCAGTTAGGCTTTTGTTTGGGAATATGGGCGACCGCTCAGGTCACTGACTGTGTCCGCCTCACTTTGCTGGGGGGTGGGAAAAGAAAAAAGGGAAAATCTTGGAAATCAGAGCTCTATTTATCTCAACAACAGTCAAGTCAGACTTCTTTCAGAATCCAGAAATTATTTCAGTGCTCTTTTTAAAATTACTGGAAGTACAGAAAGCTCATCTTTATAAAAATTATTATACCTTTAGTTTGCTTCCTGTAGAAAGGTCAGAGGGCCTAGATCCAATTAATGGCAAAATCTTCTTTAGTCCACAGCATAATTTAGTAGTGACTATGTTTTATTGTTCTTCCAATCTCTTTGAGACAAAAGCTACTGCTGTTATGTTACCTGAGCCCATTTAGACTTCGACTCGGTGTATGAACTGAGCCTTATATCTGAAACAACAAAACTTAGAAATTCTAAAAATTCCCTCACAATGGATTGGTCATGACAAATAAGCTGCCAAACCCACATTCCTGCTCTATAAGACAGAGGCAAGTGGCCAGCCCTGCCCCATGGTAAACAGCTAATTAGACGATGCTTTGTGTGAGGGGAGAAAAGGACAGTACCCTCTGACACTGGTTCCTCTCCCAGTCGGCACTGCTTTTTGTCACTTAAGAGCTGAAGTGGTTTTCCTGCCTGGAATGGTTGGAATTCTTGACGTAGAGAAGAGCTGAAGTCATGAGTTGTGGATGACAGGAAAGAAAAGCTCCCCAGTCCAGTCAGCGACAGTCATCAACTCTATGGTCCTGTTTGGCCTGCACAACAACAGGCTGCATTTCCTGTCAAGATCAGGTATTCTTGCTGACTCCCATTCTCCAGGATGGGGTGGTGAGATAGAGCAACAGAACTGAAGGCCCCAGGCCTTCCCTGAGCAGGAAGCCCAGGGATGAAGGCTGCAGCCATGCACACAGTAGGGTTCGTGGACCAGCAAGCAGCTGCTAGGGAGAATCCACTTAGGCAGTGACTCACTTCTCCATCAGAACTGTGCACATGGCAGCTACATATGAATGCCATTGTACAGGAGCAGTTGGGATAAGAAGGTTCCCAAAGTCTTTGAATGAGCACTTGATTATAGGAGCCTCTAATTCATTATCAGTAGTTTGACCCAATCAGAAAGCCAGCCATAGTTCACAACTCAGTGGATGACTAAGAGGCTGAGCGGGAGGTTAGAAAGTAAGGGAAATTGTCCTCTCACCCACAGGTGGCAGAAATTCCTTCCCACCAGTCCTTTATCTGGCTTCCTGTGCCACTGGGCACTGTTCTGTGAGGTCTCTCAAATTTCTGCTGAGCACTCAGTGTTCCTGACCATCTTAGCAGCTCTTGCTGCCTTCCTGAGCCTGGTCTCAGCTTGGTAAAAGAGTTGGGCTCTTACCTAGCCTCACGCTGTTCTCTGCTGGTTTTAGTTTGTAGTTGCCCAATAGGCAAGAATCACAACCCTACCTAGACCAAAGTCACACATTATTCATCCTCTGGCACAGAATCATTTATTTGAAACAAGACATGGTTCCATAACTCATTCCTCCTCAGCTCATTCTCAACACCTAAATTTGGTGACTTTAAATCTCATTAATGAGTTTCTTCCCACATGCCAAAGACTACCTGCAATTTTTTTATAGGCTATACAGAGGTCAGGAAGCATCCAAGGGTAGAGAACCAGCAGGCAGCACAGAACTGGTCAGAGGCAGAGCTTGGCAGATCTCTCAAGGGCAAAGTCTGTGTGATGGAGTAGAAGGCCCAGCCCAAGACAACCCTAGAACACACTTAACCAACACTTGCTAGATAATTGATGGAGTGAATAAATGTCGGATGATACAATAAAGAGCACACTTCCCTTCCAGGCTGAAAGATGTAGGTCTCCATTCCACTGTAATGAGATTGCAAGGGAGAGTTATTAATTCTTTACAGCATGGTCAGGGTGAAGACATGGCCTCCAAGGAGCATAATTAATATGCAAGTGAGTTTATATCATTCTCCCATCAGGAAACCTGTCACTAATACATGGTGTTCATCTTTCTTGATTATTCACTAAAAATTAAGAGATTGTTAATAACCCTGGCGGAAGGATCACCACAAAGTTTGGGTATAAGAAGCCTGGAACACTTTCTCGTGGCCATGCTGCAAAAACCTGAAATGAGGAAAATTAAAGGAAGAGAATGCAGAGGGTGGGCAGAAAGACATGTTGCGCATGCTCCCAACCCACGGACTCCTACACTGGTCCACAGCCCTGATTTCATTCCCAACAATCCATATCCTACAAACTTTATTCCCAGTGTCCACCTGGCCTTGTAGCTCCGCCTTCCTTCTCAGCTATCCATCCTCTCACAGAGGAGTCTGCCTTCCTCAGTTAACTGACACATGTCTACCCCATCATGGATGCCCTGCAGCAGGCTTTAAAGGAGTGTCCCAAGCTCCTCTTTGCCACTCTGTCTGAGTAGTTGTCTTTTACCTCCCTACAGCACCCTTTGTCTGATGACAGAGGGATGTGCAGTCTTGCCCAAGAAAGAAAAGACTTCTCTTAACCTCAAAATAGAAATCCAGAAAGATAAGTATTTTGGTAAAAAATAAAGGGTCATCTGAAAGAATGCACAACCCAAGCTGTACTTTCAACAAAGAGGCTGGCCTGACTGTCTGAAGCACTTGTGGTGTGTGTTATTCTGCATTAGCTACAAGGGCAAACGAGGCTTTCAAACTGGAGTGCATCAAGTCCAGCAGGACTGCGTGTGTGTGCACATCACACCCTGTCCCGTTGCTTTACACTGCACAGAGTTCAAATCAAAGTTCCAAAGAACTTCACTGTTAATTGGAATCTCATGATGACCACTCTTTATTGTAATATGCTTATGCACTCAAGGAAAGCCAAATCTGACAGGATAATGAATATCTGGCCCATCCAATGGCTATCTGCACAGACACAAGTACACTGGTAGTCCTAAGTAAATGAAAAGCAAGTGAGGTGTTCTGTTTTGAATTGGGTTTTTAGATTATTTGTGTGTGTGTGTGTGTGTGCGTTGTGTATGAGTGGTGTATGTCATAAGTACATGTTTGGAAAACAGAGTACAATTTCTAGGAGATAGTTCTCTCCTTCCACCCTACCAAGGATCAAACTCCAGTCATCAGGTTCAGTATAAGCATTCTGAACTCCTAAGCCATCTATCAGACCCTGGTTATATTCTTTTAAGATGTTCTTTTAGGTCCACTCTGTAGACCAGAGTGGCCTCAAATTCACAGTGATTCCCCTGCCCACCTCCAATGCCAGGATTACAGACATGCACCACCCTGGGCACCTGTAGATGTAAATCCTAAGTTTTTCTTCACTGGTTTGTCTCCAAGAGTTGAGGCTCTGCCAGCAACTCAATCATTTATATAAACATCATTCTGCATTTATTCATCCAGTAAAATAGCCACTAATATTCTAATACAAGTAGCTCTTAGGAAATCACTTTTCAACAGGTTACAAGGAAGAAGAACCTTTTTTTTTTTTTTAAGTTATAAGGGGATCAAAGGCACCCGAGCTTTACAGCATACAGCCTCGGGGAGAGTTGCTTCCCTACCACTTTCCCTGAATGTAGAGAGCCACTGATGAGAACAGCACAGGTTCTGAACCACTTGTTCACAAACTAAACAGTAAAACAAATTCTAGTAAGCCCAGAACGCCAAGAGTCATAATCTCTAAATTCATTATTGAAACAATGTGCTAACACACAGTAAAGAACCTACGTTGGCGCCCTCTGGTGCCCACAAAGAGCTGATTTATGCAACTTGAAGTACTAATTATTCTTTGTTATCTGAGGAACAGAACATGAAACAACACACACACACACACACACACACCACACAACACACACACACACCTACACACACAGCACTACTTTCCTTTCAACACATTAAATCACAAACAACAAACCCAACCAGAAGCTAATCGTGGAAACTGTTCCTTCTCACCAGCAAGGATCTTATTTTGAGTGTGACTGTGTAAGGTTCTATGCTGTCAACCCTGAGCTCCCAAGCCCAGTAACACCCACTGATCCTTCTTTATGCTACCCATCTACAAGTGCTGCTAACTCCTTGTCACCAAGACGCCAGATACAAGTACTTTACCAAGGCCACAGAGTATTTCCCATAGTCATATATCTAAAGTTCATTTGAAGAATTAAAAGTTAATTCTTCACAGTTAATCCCCACCCCTCAAATTAGCTTCCTTTTTTTTTTTAAGGAAAGTTAATCCTTCAAAGTAATTAAAGAAATAAAACTGAAAACATTCCAGAGCAGAATAATATACATTTGCTTCCCAAGATAGGAGCAACCTTGCAGTGTGTATCTGTCTACACACAGCATGGGGAGGAAGTCTGTCCTTGCAGGTGTCCCTGGTCTAAGAGACAATAACCACCATGCCTGGCTACACAGAAACCATGAAGAGAGGCCAGCCGCTGCATGTTTGGAGCTGTGAGTGGTATAGAGGGTTACCTGGCCAGTCTTATCCTTGGCTCTAACTTCCTCTTGGTTTCAGTCTAACATGAAAACAACTCTCACTTCAGCTTTAATCTACATGTCACCTGCTTTGTGAAGAAATCTCAGCTATGACTCATGATGCCTCCTGTCTTTTTCGTAAGACCGTATCTTTCTATGTAGCCCAAGCTGGCCTTGAATTCAGGCTCAGCTTCAGCCTCCAGAGTGGTGGGATTACAAGTGTACACCACCATGTGCATTTTTATTTTTGAGTTGTGCTATTTTCCCTTTAGACCATGAGCTTCTTAAAGTCCCATGTCCTCTCCTGACATCCAGTTCTAGTCTTTGGATACTCCGGTGAAGCAGACTCTGCCCCCTCTCTCAGGATGTGATGTGGCTTCCCTGCTTCTCTTGCATTACTTATGAAGTGCATCCTTCAGGATTGCCTGTTCCCACCACACTGCCATCTTCTCATCCATAGAAACTCAGCTAAAAGCCATCTTGCCTCCCTGGCCCCCTTAGCTGGGCTGCCCCTTAAATGCCCCCACAGCTCCACCCTTCATGCTCTCTCATCTCACACTTGGTCAACTGGATTGATGCACTCTTGTCTGTGTCCTGCAAGCTCTCTCTCCATATTCACATGTTGGAACTGTAATCCCCAAAGTCATGAGTGCAGATCATGTGATGTTTAACAGATTAATGGATAGTAAGCTATTAGGAGAGAGGCCCTGTAACACAACTCCTCCCTCCTCTCTTTCTCTTATACTTCCTGTGATGAGGCCCAAGGCACGCACCAGATGTGCTGAGTAGACACTGCACATACTATCACTTTCAACCTCCAAGCCAAACAAAACAAAATACCCCAAAAACCTCTGGCCTCAGACTCCTTGTTATTGCAGCAGAAAACAGACATGGACAAGTGCCTGCCTCCTCCACATACCTGATAATGTCCCTCAACATGGGTCATGCATGGGCAGCTAAACATGTGAAGCTTGGCATGTAGTTTTATCTGGGTCCACTTTCATCTCAGTTTCCCTGTCCCACTGTGCATCCTCATTAGGAGATGCCATGTTAGCAGGGAATGTTTGACAGGGCACTCCTTTAGAATTTTTTACTGAAAAGTATGCTGCCTCCAACTAGCTTCGAGAACAGAGTCTAATGTTTTGATGGTGGTGTCTTGTTTCTCTATGATTTTTAAAGCTCCACCCAGCTGTGGACCCACAGTGTGCGTGCGTGTGTGTTGTGTGTGTGTGTGTGTGTGTGTGTGTGTGTGTGTGTGTGTGTGTGTGAGAGAGAGAGAGAGAGAGAGGAGAGAGAGAGAGAGAGAGAGACATCCCTTAGATTCAGACTATCTTACGAGAGCATAGGAACCCTCAGTGTACTCTTTTAGCCCAGAAGCTCTGCTGTGGCCTGCAGCAGTCCACAGGGCAGAGCAGGCACTCCCTGCTGCTTTTGAAGTTTTATAAGAAAATGTCTTTGGGTCCCATCTCATACCATTCAGGGAAAGCTTTCATGTGCACAGTCAGGACTGCCATAACAACTGTGAGGTAGGAGTGAGGACAAAGGAAATAGTCAGAAACTCCCTGACTTCACTGTCTTTCTGTTCACGATACACTTAGAGACTCTTGGGGTATGGGGTGAGGTGGGTTGGACAGAACCTGAGCTAACTTCTTTATAATACAAAGAAAACTAAGGCCCACAGAGCTCCTTGGTTTCCCCAAGCATCTACAGGTTGGGTTCTGAACCCAAAACATGATGATGACCTCCTCAGGTACCCAGAGCAACTTCCCCAGCCTTAGTGCACAAGCTGTCCAGCCCATTGCCTGAAAAACCACTTCACACACACCCTCCTCCAATATATCTCAAAACCAACTCAGCCTGCACAGTGCCCTGGGCTCAGGTAGCATGCCCTCACGGAACTGTGCCACATCTTCACGATGTGATCCCCACACCAATCCTTGATGATATGGTCACCTGCTCATCTACTGTGTGACTCAGAGGTCTCCCTCCATAGAAACTCTGTGAAGATGCAACATTGGCCATCTTATTTCTGACATCACTGATGGCAATCACTCTCTAGTGGATAGGTTTGTTTTGTTTATATTTTATTAAAGATAGGTTCTCTCAAACAATACATCCCAACCACAGTTTCACCTCCCTCTACTCCTCCCTGCTCCCCCTGCCACTTCCCCTCTCCCTTAAATCTACTTTCTTTTTATTTCCCATTAGAAAACAGTAGATCTCCAAGAGACATCATCTGAACAGAGCAAAACAAGATTCAATAAGATAAGACAAAAGCCTCATATCAAGGCTGGGCAAGGCAACACAATGAGAAGAAAAGATCCCAGGGGCAGACACCTGTTCCCTCTGTTAGGGAGTCCCACTAAAACACTGAGAGTCATAACAACAGAACAGACCCTTAGAGGCCCCATGCTTCCTACTTCAGTCTTTGTGAGCCCATGAGTCCTGCTTAGTTGATTCTGTGGGCCATGTTCTCCTTGTGTCCTATATACTATTTACTGACTTTTATATGTGAATCATCCCTGCATCTCTGGGATGAAGCCTACTTGATCATAGTGGATGATCTTTTTGATGTGTTCTTAGACTCAGGTTATGAGTGTGTTATTGAGTATTTTTGCATGTCTGTTCTTAAGGCAAATTGGTATGCAATTCTCTTTCTTTGTTGAGTATTCATATGGGTATCGGTGTAACTGTGATCTCATAAAATGAACTTGGTAATGGTCCTTCTGTTTCTATTTTCCAAAATGATTTGAGAAGTATTAGTGTCGATTCTTCTTTGAAAGTCTGGCAGAATTCCGCACTAAAACTATCTGGCCCTGTGCTTCTTTTTGGTTGGGAGACATTTAATGAATGCTTCTATTTCACTAGTGCTTATAGATCTATTTAAATTGTTTATCTGATCTTGATTTAACTTTGATTAAGTGGTATGTATTGAAAAAGTCATCCATTTCTTTCAGATTTTCCAATTTTGTGGAGTACAGGTTTTTAAAATATGTCCTTATGACTCTCTGGATTTCCTGGTGTCTGTTGTTTTGTCCCCTTCTCATTTCTGATTTTATTAATTCATATAGTCTCTTTTAGTTAGTTTGGGTAAGGGTTTGTCTATCTTGTTGATTATCTCAAAAAGAAAACAGACTTTATTTCATTGATTCTTTGGTTTATCTCTGTGTTTATAATTTATTGATTTCAGCTCTGGGTTTGATTATTTTCTGCCAGCTACTCCTCTTGGGTGTGTTTACTTCTTTTTGTTCTAGAACTTTCAGGTGTACTGTTAAGTTGCTAGTATGAGATCTCAACAATTTTATGTAGGTACTTAGAGCTATGAACATTCCTTTTAGCACTTCTTTCATTGTGTCTCATAAATATGGGTATGCTCGGTATTCGCTTTCATTAAACTCTAAAAAGTCTTAATTGATTTCTGTTTGACTCATTCAGTAGAGAGTTGTTTTCTGTCATCGTTCTCTTCCAGCTTTAACCCATGGTGATCTGATAGGAGGCAAGGAGTTATTTCAATTTTCTGGTTCCTATTGAGACTTGTTTTGTGTCTGAGTTATGGTCAGTTTTGGAGAAAGTTCCATGAGGTGCTGAGAAGAAGCACTATTTTTTGTGTTTGAGATTAACGTTCTATAAACACCTGCTGGGTCCATTTGGTTTATGGCATCAGTTAACTCCAGCATTAATCTGTTTAGTTTTTGTTCAGATGACCTATCCATTGCTAAGAGTCAGGTATTGAAGTCTCCTAGTATCAGTGTATGAGGGTCAATATGGGATTTAAGCTGCAGTAGTGCTTCTTTTACAAAAGTAGGTGCCCAGAGGCAGGCAGATCTCTGAGTTCGAGGCCAGCCTGGTCTACAGAGTGAGTTCCAGGATAGCCAGGGCTACACAGAGAAACCCTGTCTTGAAAAAAAAAAAAAAAAAAACCAAAAAAAAAAAAACAAAGTAGGTGCCCTTAGATTTGGGGCACCGATGATAAGAATTGAAATGTCATCTTGGTAGATATTTCCTCTGATGAGTATTTAGTGTCCTTCTTCATCTCTTTTGATTAATTTTGTTCTGAAAATTTTTTTGTCAGATATTAAAGTGGCTATAGCAGCTTAGTTCTTAGGTCCATTTGCTTAAAACGTTTTTGTCCAACTCTTTATCTTGGGGTAATTTCTATCCTTAAGGTTGAGATGTTTTTCTTGTATGCAACAGAGGATGGGTTGGTTTTCACATCTATTCTATTAGTCTGTGTCTTTGTATTAGGTAATTGAGACCACTGATGACTGATAAATATCAATGACCAATGATTTTTAGTTTCTGTTTTGTTGTTGTTGATGGTGGTGGTGGTGGTGGTGGTGTTTTATGTGCATGTGTATGTCTGTGTTTTTCTTGTTTTTGTTTTGCTGATATGAAATTATTTATTTCCTGTGTTTTCATGGGTGCAGTTAACTTCTTTAAGTTGGAGTTTCCCTAGTAGGGCTGGATTTATAGATAGATAAATTTGTTTAAATTTGACTTAATCATGGAATATCTTATTTTCTCTATCTATGGTGATTTTAAACTTTCCTGAGTATAATAAAGGCTGGCATCTGTGGTCTCTTAGTGTCTGTAAGTCAGATTAGCATAGACCTTAAAATGAACTATATTAAGATGATAAAAGTCGTTTAAAGAGGAAATAAATAAATCCCTTAAAGAAATCCAGGAAGAAATGAATAAGTTCCTTAAAGAGGCCAAGAGAAAAACAGTCAAAGGAAGTGAATAAAACTGTTTCAGACTTGAAAATGAAAATGGAAGCAATAAAGGAAACAGAAACTGATGGAATTCTGGAAATGGAAGCTTTAGGAATACGAACAGGAACTACAGAGGCAAACTTCACAACAGAATGTAAGGGATGGAAGAGGATCTGGCAGTGAAGATACCATAGGAGAAATGGATACACATGTCAAAGAAAAGTTTAGATCTAAAAACTTTCTGACTCAAAACATCCAGGAAATATGGGACAGTATGAAAAGACCAAACCTAACAGTCATGAAATAGAAAAGAAGAAGAATCCCAGCTCAAAGGCCCAGAAAATATCTTCAACAAAATCATAGAAATAAATTTTCCTAACCTAAAGAAAAAGATGGATTGGACCAGAAAAGAAATTCACCCCACCATATAATAATAAAACACTATTATATACAGAACAAAGAAAGAAGATTAAACGCTGCAAGGGAAAAAGACCAAGAATATACAAAGACAGACCTAATAGAATTACACTTGACTTTTCAGTGTTTCCATTGAATCTTATGGCAGCCATGGCCTGTGGTTGAGCAGAGGGTCACCCACCTGTGTTGGGGGCTGGGTAGTATAGGGCATAGGGAAGACAGAGTGGGGATGGTCTGTGGCAACCACGGGAGACATGGGAGAACTGTGGCTGGTATTCTGTTGAGGTACTCAGGGTAATCTGACATTTGCCTCTAGTTTCTTCTCCAGTGGCCACTATCCATTTGACTACATCCAAAGCTGAGGTGTAATCAAACAGCTGCCACTGAGGTCTTACACTAAAGTCTAAGTCCCAAAGTATGTGCATATGTATGTGTGCACGTGCACCTTATCTGTTCGTGTGTATAGAGGCAAAAATGTGAAGATACAAATAGAAAGATATAGAAATTGATGTGTACAAAGGTGCGTTTATGGTCCTCAAGTGTGGCAGTTATTTTTAAAATGGCGAATGTTGGTGAGGACACTAAGAGTATTCTGACATTGCTGATAGGGACAGCAAATGGAACAGGTAGTATGGAAAATAATTTGTGGCTTCTTCAAAACTTAAAACATGACTCAGCAATTTACAACAAGTTCTATATACAAAGGCCTTGAAATGTGTATTTGTTTAATGAGAATATACACAAACCTTTACAACAGCATTATTGATAATAGAAAAAGGTGGAAACAGCTTAAAGACCCAAAGAGTGCATAGGTACCCATATAGCCACACAATAGAATATTACTTAATCATGCAAAGCACTGGTTTATTTATATGTGTTATATGCATGTAAATACATCTTGAAAACATCCTACAGAATAAAAAACAAATCCATATATAAAAGACACACATTTTGTATAATTCCATTTATAGGAAATATTCAGAATGGGTAAGTCCATAGAAATATAGAGAAAGCTAAGGGTTATCAGAAGCTGGAGGAGAGGGAAGGGGAGCAGTAGTTTAATGGGGAGAAGTTTCCTTTGGGGCAATGAAAAGGTTGGGAACCTCAGCTGGTAGTTAGTGCACATGTACCGCATGCCATGAGACAGTTCACTTTTAAAGGTTTAATCACTAATAGTCACTAAATGCTCAATTAGTCATGTAAATTTCACCTCATTATAAAAGACAAGTTATATTTAGTTTGGGATTTATTAGGGATAAACATAACTGGACCTTTTCTTGCCTCTTTTGTTGTGGAATTAAGAAGTGTAGTCCAACTAAGAGTACTCCCTTTAAGCCATTCCCATATCACAAGTGTTTAGCATTCCTTCTAAGCTCCACCTAGCAGTTATCCTGGCAACATCCAAGTAGGCTTGGCTTACTATAAAAGCGGCTATTTGCCCCCTCCTCCCTCTCTTACTCTCTTCTTTCCCTGACCTCTTTCTTCCTTTCTCCCCCTCCCTCTCCCCCTCCCTTCCCAACTCCCCTTTCCATGCCCTAAATAAATTCTATTCCATACTAAACCGGTTATATGGCTGGTCCCTCAGGAAGAAGGGATGCCTGAGCATGGGCCACTGAGGCACCCCTCCCACCTCACCATACGTCTCTCCATAAAATATATCCTGGCTTTCTCCTTTTTTATAAAACACAACATTAGTGCTGTGAGACTTGGAGTAGAAGCTCTCAGGGTCACATCTCCTGCCACCACATGGAATTCTAGCATGTCAGATTGCTCTCTAGACCTATCCATCTAAACACCTGTGAACTAGTAAGCTCTGCTCCCCAAGGATCAGTGTAAATGTTCCCTGGTCGAAAGGAGGGCTGTTGAGCTCACAGCCACCCTAGAGTCCTTGAGAGTAGAGGTATTCATGGTCTTTATGACTGGCTTCCTTGCCAACTCCTCACTCTAGGACATTTTCTACTGGGTGAGACATTTCCCTCTTCTCTGAGTCAGTTCCTTTTCTCATTGCTGGCCCAGGCCTGGGTGAACTGTTCTCCTGTGTCACTCAGGGCACTGGCCCAGAGCTCAGCCCCCAAGTTCACCTCATGATGACCTGGTGATCTGTCCTGGCTGTTCTTAGGACACTGGAATCGGCAAGTCGCTGGCTTCTACACTTACCCAGAAGGGAATGTCTTGCCACCACGCCTCCCTGTCTAATTCACAGGCTAAATTTGGCCCCATTATCCACAATGCAATAACTCTAAATGGATACTTACTGGCACTTTAAAAGAAAAACTTTTACAACTCTCTCACCAGCAATCTGTAGGCTTTTTCCCCGCCCCCCTCATTCTTTTATTGCTTGCTCTCCACTCCTGATGGCCCTTTGACTCTACCTCCACCACTGAGCTTTCAGCGCACCCCACTGCTATAGCCACACCCCTCACACTGGGCCACTCAGATTCATCTTTATGTTTGTCTCTGTCTTGCTTCTGCTGTTCCATTCTAAGATACTAGCCACTCCTGCCATCCGTTCTAAGACATAACAAACAGTGACTTCCCTCTAGGTAGAGCTGTCATTTCAGTGCCGTCTTAACTAAGGGCAGTCCCATTACCATCAGCAATCTTTGTAATGGGGAGTCCCCACTTAGGAGTACAGCCTGACTTAAGTCTCCAAAGACATTTTCTAATTAAGACAAGATTTTCATTTTATCCTGCCTTGGTAAATAATGATTTTTAACAGTATCTTAATAGATACTGGCTCTCAATCTTGTCAGAAATCTGCTAAATGTAACATTAAATGTTTAAGGTGATCCCCGTCCCCCAAGGTCTCCAAGAAGATATGGACATAGTGACAGGACTGCCTGAATTGTGGTATGAGAACCACTGAGAAAACATTGCTCCACTTGCTTTGCCTGCTGCCAGGGCTTGGCCTACATTGTGGACAATCAGAGGATACCAAGAGAGTTAAAGGACTCATATTGCCTAAGACAAGGTGAGTCAAGTCTCCCATGTTCCTATTCTATGGGAAAAAGCTTCTTCTGAACCTTATGGCCAGACTGTCACTGCCCAAGTTGTGATAGAGACCACAGGGACCTGGGAACTATTTAGGTAGTAGACTACTAACCAACTCTGTCATTTTAATTAATGACATCTAGATTATAATTTATTCTTCCTGGATTTCTGACTACATTGAGAGCTAAGCTAACTGCAGCTTGATAGCTAGAAAACAAACCTCTAGCTCCTTACCCTAAGATAATCCACAACTGATTAGCTCATTAGTCAATTCATTACCTAGCTAAGACTACCAGGTCTCCTATCAAAGACAGATAGGAATGCACAAGTTCAGACTTAACCTTTCGCAGATGTAACCTTCTGTCACTTTATTTTTTAAACTCAGTTTCCAGTGACTAAATGTTTCATATTTCCTCCCCTTGTTATGCCACTGTCCTATCAATCAATAGTTCTTACAAATTAGCCTAACCTAATAAAACATTCTACTATACAATTCAACTTTTATAATCACAAGCTCAAATTTTAAATTTTCCTCGATTGTCTTTTAACTATAGACTTTAGGTGTTTCTTATGCTAAATTATATGGTCAACGATCATATTCACAAGGTCATCTAGTTTTTGAGTTTCCTTTGATTGCCTTTTAAATGTAAACTTAAAAATGTTTCTCGTTATACTAAAATGTATGTATATTCAGTCCCCTAGACAGAAGGACAAAGCCTGTCTTGCTCCTCCTGCTCCATAAAAGGTTTTGTCTTCCCTGAGCTCATCTTAAAACTGTTCATGCAATTAACAAAACCATCTCTGTTGTAAACATAAACTCCAGGAAACCCACTCAGATCTACCTCTCATGGGCCACCAGACTCCACCCAGATTAACTGCTGTTGCCAATCAACAGCCTAAGTTCCCACTTACTACCTGTTCCAGAAGGTGGGATCCCTTTCCTGTTCCCTGAAATTGGGACTCCTGTCACCCTAATCACCAAGACTTAAGGTCTTCAAATGTACACCTAAGAAATTTTGTTTTCTCCCAAATGTACTTATCTTTATTCTCTAATGTATGTGGTGTGTGTGTTTGTGTGTGTGTGTGTGTGTGTGTGTGTGTGTGTGTGATCATCTTGCCAAGTCCAGGCATTTACTCAAAATCTACATCCAGGACAGTTCCAGAGAAGCAACTCACAGATGCTCCAATCTATTCTCACAGATAGAGACATCTCTACTGGACCTGCTTCCTCCACCTACAGATGGTTCCACAGAGGTTCACAGCAACTCTCCTAAGACTGGACCAACATCCCCATGCCCATTTTCTTAGGTTTCCCAGAGACACACCACCCCAAAGTCAGCAGGAAGTAGCTAAAGACCACAATGACCCTATTCCTGCTCCAACATCACCTCTCTCTGTTTTTCCTTTTTTAATTAAACCAAAATGGAGGAATGTTAGCATTCCTTCTAGGCTCTACCCAGCAGTTACCTGGCAACAGCCAGGTAGGCCTGGCTTACTATAAAAAGGGATGTTTTTCCCTCCTTGTTCTCTTACTGTCTTATTCTTTCTGACTTTCTTCTTTCCCTGACCCCTTCCTATCTCTCTTCCCCTCCCCTTCCCCCTCTTTCCACATGTTTCTGACCAGCCTTTCTTCTCCTCTCCTCTTCTCCTCCTCCTCCTCTTCTTCATCCTCTCCCCCCTCTCTCTTCTCCCTTCCCATCTCCCTTCTCATCCTCTAAATAAACTCCATTCCTTACTATATCCACAGTATGGCTGGTACCTCATGGGAAGGGATGCCTCAGCATGGGCCAGCAGAGACACCCCTCTCTACCTCACCATACCTCGCTCTATCAAACATATTCTGGCTCTTTCTCTTTTTTATAAAACACAACAACAAGGAAGGGGGACATCTCCTCCAAAGGGCATGATGGAATTATCAGTCCCATAAACTAGTACAGAGTAAAGTGTAGGCTTGGTTCATGAGATTCTTCTGTGAAGAAGCATTGTTGTCCTGGGCCATGATGAAAACAGCTCTGTCCACCTGCTAAGAACTTCCCAGCAGTCTTAAAGTGTGAGACATACAGGTATGAAGCCTCTCCTGTGGGAACCTGGGCATAGTGGCAGAAGAGTGACACATTATATTTCAAAGCAGTGGGGGCTTGCCAAAACACTTGTGTGTGCCCCCTTACACTTCTAGGACCAGAGTCTGCCACATGTTGAACTCTTGGTGGGAAAGCTTCTTTCTTTGATGCAGATGGCTAGCTATGATGCAAATGGTCCTTAAGTGCACATGGTGCTTCCTGATGCCCTGAGAGTTCACCGTGAAGACCGTAATTGTCTTATCTTAATGCTTGGGCTTTCCCATGATCTAAAGATGAAGTTCCCCAATATCAGAGCAACAAAAGATGTTGAACTGACACTACCCCCACCCCTCAAAGAGCCCCTCCAACAGAACATAATCTGGTGGCTAGGTGAACAGAATGCTTACTACCATGTCATAGATGACCAACACCTTACCACCTCTACTGCTCAGTCAATAGTTACAAAACAGGAAAACCCAATGCATATAAGTTCAACAAACGATCAGTGTGTTTCAGTGTCTGTGAATATGGAGTGGGGGATAAGTGCATTTGGGTGACCATATGTATTTGGAAAAATGTATGAGGTATATGTTTGGACATGAGTCATATATAAGTATATGTTTGATTATTTATGTGTTCTGAATTGAGTATGTGTTTGGGTAAGAATGTGTGTGGATGGGTGTGTTTGTATGGTGGTTTGAATATGCTTGGCCCAGGGAGTGTACTATTAGGAGGTATGGCAATGTTGGAGTGGGTGTGGCCTTGTTGGTGGATGTTCATTACTGTGGGGATGGGCTTTGAGGTCCTATGCTCAAGCTCCACCCAGTGTGGAAAGACTTCTTTCTCTTTGCTGCCTTCGGATCAGAAGTAGAACTCTCAGCTCTTCCAGCACCAAGTCTGCCTACATGATGCCATGCTTCCCATCATGTTGATAACAGACTGAACCTCTGAAACCATAAGCCAACCTCCACTAAATGTTGGCCTTTATCAGAGTTACCTTTGTCATAGTATCTCTTCACAGCAATGAAACCCTAATTATGACAATATGTGTATGTTTAGGGGGAGGGATGTGTGTTAGTGATGATGACTAAGTGTGTATGGAGGATGAGTATGGGGGTATAGGTTTCAATGTTTGAGTGTGTGTCTAGATGAGGGTATGTGAGTACATCGTTAGATGTTTTTGGGCGTGTTGAGTGTGTGCCTTGGATTCCAGAATAACCTTTTTATTATTAAAGAAACCAGAGCAAAAATAAGAAAATTTCCAGAAAGGGAAAAAAAAAGATTTTTTTAAACTACCAACAGAGTTCCAGTAAACAGACACTTCTGATCTTGCACCATCTTTCTGTCCTAGAGAATGAGAGAAAACAGGTCCTACTCTGATCCAGGATGCCAGTTCAGACTTGGTGCCCAGTTTAGACAAGTCCACCCTCACCTGTGAATATTCATGCCAAAGGTCCTAAATAAAATAGCAGCAAATTCCATAGCAGCTAGTAAGAAAATGCAATTCCCTGGGGCCAGGTTTGGGGTCTTTCAGAGGTACAAGGGTGTTCTCCTATTTGGAAGTTGAGGAGCTTCATGCCCCAAGTCCACGGATTTAAAAGACTGTAATATACTTATGTTGGTATACCACAAAGCCAAGCACCACTCAAGTTTTGATGAGCAGGAACCTTCTCCAAACTGGCAAAGCATATGAGCATCTTTAATAGGAAATCCTGGTAGCTTCATCCTAGGCCCAGAACAGCCCAGGAGATTCTGTGTGACCTCACTTCTTGTCCCAAGAGCTGAAACAGCATAGTCAGGTCATGTTAAAATCCAATGGCTTGGGAGGGAGGAAGCAAACTTAGATGAGTAGTTCAGAGGACATCATTGAACTCACAGAAAACATACTAAACATATAGACATTTGACCTTACTAGACAGCAACTCTCTGTGAACTGAGGCTTAAGAGCTTTTATGCTCAATGCAGAATCAGAATCAGGCTTCTCTCGAGGACTCAAATTTACAAAGCCAGTAGCCATGGGCCATGGGTGACTGAACACCTCCTAAGAAGGCAGCTGCTGTGTGGTGCTGTTGAATATACACAGCCATGTCTGCGAGCACACTGGCTCTCTGCAGAAGTGCTAATTCCCTTGTTACTCAAAGAGCTCAAAGAGATAGGAGCAGCTGACTCATCAAGGAGGAAATCAGCATGGCCTGAGAGGCAGACTCCAGGGCAGCTGGATGAACATCGTCTGAAGGACAGCTGGTGGTAGATGGTGAAAGGTTTCCTGTGAGTCAGGCAGGAGTCAAACTCACTCTGTGACTGAGGATTGGCCTTAAATTCCTGATCCTCCTGCCTCCACTTCCTGAGAGCAAGAGTTGCTTTTCTTACATAAATAACCACTGAATTTGTCCCATGCTAGGGATCCATAGGTTATTAAGTGGCCGGTAAGTCACTGTCCCATTTTGTTTGGTTCTCATCCTCAGATCTATAATGTCTAATTCACCAAAATGCTCCAAAATAAAGATTTAAACTAGAGAAGTGATTCTCAATCTTCCTAATGCTGTGACTCTTTAATGCAGTTCCTCGTGTGTGGTGACCCCCAACCATAAAATTATTTCTTTGCTATATAACTGTAATTTTGCTAGTGTTATAAGTCTTAGTGTAACATAATCACAATCTGATATGTGACCTCAGAGGGGTCAGGACCCACAGACTGAGAAGTGCTGGACTAGAGCACCAGAACAGTAGTGATGACTCAGGAATACTTCTGGGTAGGAAGACACAGGTTCAAAACCACAATTCAATCCGTGAAAGTCACTGCTATGAACTCACTACCCATTTTGCCATTTCTCTCTGGGCCAAGTAAGGCATTTCAAAGAGAAGTTTCATTATGTAAAAAAATCATACCACAACCACTCTGCAGCTAGAAGGCAGACAAGAGATCTGGAATCAACAGGCATCCAGAACCTCATTTTAGTTCAATTCCTAACCTTCTCCTTTGGTACTTCATACCCACTCTCAGGCGGCACAACTGGTTGATTGGTGGATAAGTCCCTCATTTGAAGATTGTCATTCTCGAATCCATAGCCCTTTCGGGTGCCACTAAGGTCCTTCTCAGAGCTGCAGCTCCAACAGCTTCACTTGCCTGCCCACTTCCACAATAGGCATCAATACTGAGCAACTGATTTTAAAGTCCATTGGATTGACAGCAAAGACGTTCACCATTAATATTATAGTACAAGTTTTTGGTTGTAACAAATCTTGCCTAAGAAGTAAGGCATTCCTAGTCAACAAAGTAGAATAGTCTCTACATTTCACAGAGATACATGCATAGGCAGAGGGATGCTAAACATAGCTGTAAATGAGTTGTCAGGAGACAACTGGGAGATTGCTCTGCAGCTAAGAAAAAGAAAAGCTACGTGACTGTGCAGCTATTTCATCCTAGGAAAACTCTCTCCAGTGGTAAAGCAGAGAGTTTTCAGGAGGCTAAAGACAAGGTTCAAGGAACTCAGAGGTGACATGACTCACAAGGTGTCTCCCCAAAGTTATAAAACACAGAGAACAGCGGCCAGCAAGAAGAGCCTTCTGTGGAGGTGCATTCAAGTTGTGCACAGGGCTTCAAGGATACAAGTTTTGAGAGTCATCACCCGTGCTGGGGAGAGCTTTCCCATGATAGAGAAGCTTTAGGTCACCTTCTCCTGTAAGTAACTCTTCCATGCTCCAAAGTAACCTCAGCAAACTCAGTGATTTTCCAAGACTTGGGTAGAACCATTTCCTTGGTCTGTCTCGGGTACCCTATCTGGAGTGAACAGCTTGTTTTCCATCTCCCCAGGAAAAGTCACATGACAGATGATGAGAAAAGGTTCCCAAACATGGAGTATGCATTCACATTTTCAAGGTGTAACAAAAATATTTAACCCTTCATGTACTAGACTAATAATTCAGATTGGTAGGGGACACTTTTGTAGTTATACATTTTCAGTCTAATGACAACTAAGTGCTATCATTTCTTTCACCAAATCTCAGAATGTAGTCAATTTTGCTATAACACAGATTAATAAAGCAGAGACACAGACCAGGGTTCCCAGGCCCAGCTTCTGATTAGACTCACCCACAGGGCTATTTAAATGCCAGAAACCTATCCCCAAGACAGTCTGCTTTAATTGAGCTAAGGCACAGTCTGGGATTTGCAATTTAAAAAAAAAAAATCCCAAATGATTCTATTTTGGAGCCTGAACTGAGAACCAATAAAGAAAGAAGGAAGAAATGGAGGGAAAATGAGTGTGGCGGTGCACACCTTTATCCCAGCATCTGGTAGACTGAGGCTGGCAGACCCACCAGGGGTATACAGTGAGATCCTGTCACAAACAACAACAACAACCAAAGCAAAAACACTCCAAGAGCAAATTCCAATGTTATAGAAAAGATTTATTAATATAGAAAAGTTCTAATTTCATTAATAAAAAATTTTACACAACAGTATTCTCACTTTATAAATATGTGTGTGAATATATGCTCATATGTGCATGTATACACATAGATATTTATATTATGGTAACAATTAGGTGAAAAGTCTAGAAGTTTCTTACTGAACCAACATATTAAAAAGTCTACCATTTATTGCAGTGGTGGAGTAATGTTTTCTTGTATTTGATTAACTGTATTTCTATGTATTTCTATAATAGCAAGTACTACTTAAGTGTTTTCATTTTGAAATGGTTTTAAAACTATTTTAGGGTCTTGTTCTAAATATCATGAAAATTTCTTCCTATTTGAAAAGGAAATTAAGTTATTAGAAGGAAAGAAATACAGTACAAGGTGTAAAATTCAGAGGTCAAGAAAGTTCTGTGGGGCGGGCGTGTGCGCACGCCTTAATCCAGCACTTGGAGGCAGAGCAGGATTTCTGAGTCGAGGCAGCTGGTTACAGAGTGAGTCCAGGACAGCCCGGCTACAAGAGAAACCTGTCTCGAAAAAAAAAAAAAAAAAAAAAAAAAAGAAGTCTGTGGAGATGGAAACTAGTGATAGTTGAGGTTATTATGATCTCAGATGAAAAGGGTGGTCCAAAATAGACATATAGAAGGGAGAAAAGCCCTGGCAAGCCCGTCCCTGGAGACAACACTTGCCATCCTCTACTTGAGACAGAGGACAATGCCTATCCATCACCTCTTCCTCACACAGATCTCAGCTTGCTCATGAAACCTCATGGACTCTAAGACAGGAAGACACCAATATACCTACACTCCACAGGTAACTCTACACTCAAACTAGCAAGACATGTGTCTTCCACAGTCGGTGTAGGAAACATGTTCACCCTCCAACAACCCCCTACACCAGACTAAGAACACTCACACTCTACAGTTGAGCTAACTTAGCACTGGTCCCCCACAGTGCTCAGTTGTGAATACTCACCCTCACCACTGAACTATAAAGACAACTGCCCTCCATACTCACACAATGGAGACACTCATGCACATGTTCACAATAGGAAGAAACCTGCTCTCTACACACATTCAGATATGGTGGACACTATGACATATTTTCAATAGCTGCTTTTATAATGGGCCATTATAATAACTGCTCATTATAATGACAGATTTATAATGAGAAGTTACAGAAAAAATGCAGAGAAGAAAGTTTTGAAAGGAGCATAAGCACACGGAAAATTTCAAATAAGGTGGGACAAACTATGTGGCTACAATCTACAGAGATTCATGCCACCAATGAAGAACTGTGCCTGCCATTCCTTCAGCCTCTGATCTGGGTGGGTACCAATCTCTAACACTATTACTGATGCCATGCTGTGCCTGCAGACAGGAGGCTAGCATGGATGCCCTTAAAGAGGCTCTACCCAACATCTGATTAAGACAGATGTAGATACTTATAGCCAACCATTGGCTGGAGGTCAAGAATACCTATGGAAGAGTTAAGAAAAGGATAGAAGGAATTGAAGGGAATGGCAGACCCACAGGAAGACCAAAGTGTCAACTAACCTGGACCCTTGGGAGGTACCAGAGACTAAGCCACCAACCAAAGAGCATACACCAGCTAGTCTGAGGCCTCCTGGCACATATGTATTAGAGGACTGCCTTGTCTGGCCTCAATGGGAGAGGATGCGCCTGATCCTCTAGAGACTTGATGCCCCAGGGTGGAGGAATGGGGAGGGACTCTCTCAGAGGTGAAGGGGAAGGGGGATTGGGAGAAGAACTCTGCAAGGGGAGACCAGAAGAGGGCAGTATTCGGGATGTAAATAAAGAAAATTATTAATTAATTATTTTTTTTAAAAAAAGAAGAAGAGCTATTTCCCTGTGTTGAGGTAATAAGGAAAGCTCCTTACTAGTAGGTATAAAAAGGCAAGTGCATCCAAAATATTTTCCTTTATAAAGAATGTATCCGAAAAGATAGAAGCCTGGGGTATGTTGCTGGAAAAGGGCCAACCAAAGGAAACATTTTCCTAGGGTCAGCTAAAGAAGAACTTAGAACCTATCCCAAGTACATACCAAGCAGCATTAGAACTTGTCCAATTTCACAAAGTACTGGTTTTTCATGTATGCAGAAATCGATAGTTACAAGGTCATTATAGCTTACACAAAGATCCAAGAGAAAAGCCAAAGGCAGTGGAGCAGGGCTAGACTCCTTACAAAGAAGCCCTAAAAAGCCAATGTGTGAAGCTGAGTGGAGGTAACTCATTCTGCAATAGAGATCCCAGAATATTGGAGATGCCAGGAATGCAGAGCATCTGTATAGGGAAGCTTCAGGCATAGAGTGGAGTGGGACCAGGAGGGGCTCTGTGAACTGCAAATGGCAGAGTCCTATAGGCTGGCTGCCCAAGCAACCACATCTCTATCATGCAACCACATGACCTACACTACAGAAAGTTCAACAGAGTTTAATGCTTATTCTAACAGGCATTGGTCTTGCTTCACTCTGATTTTTCCTTGCTTTCAACCTCCTGATACTCATGGTGGCATTATGATAAGACATCTACAAAGGCATTTAACAACTTAAATCAATATTAAGATCATTCAAATTTTCCAATTACCATTATCTGTCTATTGTGTCAAAAGTCGGTGGTAGATACATAAATTCTATGAAACATCTTGAAATTTTCTTGACAGATTTTTTTTCTATTAGTTACAGAAATCTATGTTTTACAGTAAAAACTAAAAGTTAGAAAAAAAAGTGGAGATCTAGGACAGAAAGCAACTCAAGTGTGTTTTAAGGGTAACAAATCTAGGTGGCTGTCACAGTTTGGGACTCTAGGTATTTGGGTGTCACTTGATAAAGGACATTTGACATGTGCCAAGGAATCAGAGTGACTCTCCAAAAGCTGCACATGGCTCTAAGGAGGAAGGAGTCCTCCACTATTCATCCTGACTTCTACTTGGCAACATCACGTCCCCAGTTTCTTCTGAGGAGGTTGAAGGTATTTATTTGATAAGGATAATGTGCAGAGCTCCTTAGCATGCCCAACCGTTAGCAACCAACATGCAGCTTTTGACCACGGCGCTGTCAGTGAACTTCCTCTGTCCTAAGAACAAATTCAAGTTGGCTAGCTGGAAAAACTTTACTCTAGCTACAGTTAATAAAAACCACACTTTGTCTTATTCCTCTCTCACTCTGCACAAAACTCAACTACAGATGGATCAAGGATATCAACAGAAGACCCAATACCCTCGGTCTGAAAAAGGAGAACGTAGAGGTACACACGAATTCACTGGCACAGAAAGAACTTTCTGAACAGGACCCTGGTTGCACAGGCCTTAAAACCAGCAATTTAGAAATTGGGCTTTGTAAAATGAAAAATCCTCTTACAGCAAAGAACAGCATTATTTGAGAGAAGAGGTAGCTTAGAGAATACAGTGAAAATCTTTATCATTTTATTCATCTGACAAAGTATTGGTGTCTAGGATATACAAAGAACTCAAAAGCTAAACATCAAGAAAAAAATTTTGCATTCTCAAAAGAAGTACAAACATTCAAAAAATATTTGCTTTCAAATATGCAATATCTTTATCCTTCAGGGAAATGCAAATTAAAACTACTTTGAAATTTCACCCTAACCTATTCAGAATGGCTAGGATTTTTTTTTTTCAATGACAAACAACTTTTTAAAAAGCCTTATTTTTTAATTCTTTTTTTTTTTTTTTTTTTTTGGAAATTTTTTACATTTCAGATGTTCTCTCCTTACCCCATTTCACCCCTCCCTCCCAGGAACTCACTATCCCTTCCCCTCTCCTGCCTCCACGTTGGTGTACCCACCCTCCCTGTACCTCACTCCCCACCCTCGAGTATCCCCCCCACACATCAGCCTTCATGGACCGAGGATCTCTTCTCCACTTATATATAGCTCCCTGCATATATGCTGGAGCCATGGTCCCTCCCTAAGCGCTCCCAGGCTGGTGGTTTAGACCCTGGGCTCTGGTTGGTTGGGATTGTGCTTTCCCATGGTGTCGCGAATCCTCTCAACTCCTTCAGCCTTCACTCTATCTTCTCCATTCGAACCATGCTCAGTTTATGGTTAGCTATGAGCATCTGCCTCTGAGTATGTCAGATTCTTGCGACCCTAAGGAGACAGCTATATCGGCTCCTGTCAGCATGTACATCTGACTCCACATCAACTCTACCTTGTGACTGCACATAGGATGGATATCCAGTGGAATGTCTGTAGACAGTCCCTCCTTCAGTTTCTGTCCTGCACTGTGTCTCCATATTTGCACCTTGAGTATTTTGTTACTCCTTCTAAGAGGACTGAAGGCTCCCCTATTGGTCATCATTCTTCATGAGCTTTATGTGGTCTATGAGTTGAATCTTGGTATTTCAGCTTCTGGCTAAATCCAATAATCGTGAGTGAATACTATGTATGTTCTTTTGTGATTGGTTACTTCCTCAGGATGATATTTCTAGTTCCATTCATTTATATAAGAATTTATCAAATCATTGTTTAATAGCTGAGTAATATTCCATTGTATAAATGTACCACATTTTTGTATCCATTCCTCTGTTGAAGGCATCTGGGTTCTTTCCAGTTTTTAATCACTCCTGGAAAATTGAAAATGGTGCAGCTGCTAAGAAATTAGCATGGATGTTCTCAGAAGCGAAGTAGATCTACCACATGACCAGCTACACCAGTCTTTGGCACATACTAAAAACTTGTATCTGCTACAGAGACCCTTGCTCACCCAGGTTCATTGTGCTCTATTTACGGTAGCCAGGAAATGGAAACTGCCTAAATAACCTGTCAACTGATGAATGGATAAAAAATATGACTCATTATAGAATATTATTCAACTGAAAAAGATAAATTATGAAACTTTTCAGGTAAATAGATGAAAGCAATCATTCTGAATGAAGTGATCCAGACTCAAAAGATAACAACTACAAAGTTTTTCTCTCACATGTTGATGATAGTTTTTGAATCTTTAGACATGTGTGTACACTGTGAAGTCAGAGAAGCAGGAGGTGTAGTAAGGGCCATAGGAAGGCAGGAGATATAGTAAGGGCCATGAGGGGAGGATTTCAAAGAGAGGGAGATAGAATCTCAGTAGTATGAATAGGAGAAGGGGATTAATGAAACAGGAAGAACTTAATGAGATAGAGGGTAACAGCAAGGCAGAATGGATCTACACTAAAAACCACTGAAAGCATCTGGAAAATGGCTCCAGAATTAAGAGAACTTCCTGCTCTTCTAGAAGACTCGAGTTTGGGTCCCAGCATCCACATCAGACAGCTCACAACCATCTGTAACTTCAGCTTTGGTGGGTCTGATGCTCTGGCCTCTGTGAGCATCTAAACTCATGCACATACCCACATGAAAACACATACAACTCTACATAATTAGAATAATAAAAATAAACCATTATAAAAGCAAAATGCTTGAAAATTCCATTAAAGGTCTACTACATAGAAGTTTCCTTAAACACACACACACACACAGAGAGAGAGAGAGAGAGAGAGAGAGAGAGAGAGAGAGGGTTTACCTTATAACAGGGGGATCATGCATTCCTAAGATACCATAGACCATCAAATGAAAAGTTCATGGCCAAGTACAGGGTACCTCATTTTGAGTCGTTGGTCAACAGTGTCTCATTGGTGCCCCTAAACTTACAGGCTGTGGCCATTGCTATTGGTTACAGTCCAGAGCTTCATAGTTAATATCCTATTGCTTATGATGCCACATGTCTGAATCATAGAAAGTGCAGAAATCAAGCTAATACTGACATGAAAGTTTTATCCATGCTGACTATCTTTCATAGGGATGGAAGGTTCTATGCATGTTTCCAGGAGAGAAAAGTCACCAACAGTCTCATCCATCTGTCAACTCTGTGAGCTACAGGGACACCTGGCTTGGCAAGATATTCCCATTGGTGCAATGGTGGTGAATGTTATGGAGATAACCAACAATTTTATGATTATATTTAAAGCCCACTCCACAGGATGGACCTCATGCCTGGTAATGTTAACTGAGCTAAAAACCTGTGGCTAAGTCTCAGAACTTACCGGAGAGAGTAATACTATTATTCTACTAGTAGCTGACTGCATCCAAAAGACCTGCACAAGATTAAACCAATCAAAATCCCAGCATGGGGGAGCATATGAACTGCCACTTCTATCATAAGTGGTATTAGCAACTGATGACTGCTGGTGAAGACAGTCTACCCAGGCTTCAGTAGACTTGCCACGCCTGTGCACATGCAGCCAGCACTAAATGGACTCAGCGAGAGCCAGGGAAACTGGGAGGGAAGCATTGAACGATCGGAGATGAACTGGAACGGGAGGATGGAAGAAACATTTGACAACATACATTATATGCATATGTGACTATCAAATATTTTATATTTAAAAAGAAAGCACCTTATTATAAGCTAGTGTTTTTTATATGCAAAATTTTTTCAAAGAGCACATTACTTTGTTCAGTGCAGTAACAGTTTTAAAATTATATTGAACCAAGGAAATACTAATTAGGGGCTGCATTTCAAAATAGCAGCATTCAGCATATCACTGTTACAAGGTTTGAATCTGAACGTCCCACACATCTTCAAGTTTTGGGTGCTATTTCCAGATGGTGGAGCTGTTCTGGAGACTAGTAGGTCAGTAGGGATAAGCCTTTGAAGAGCATATAGGTCACCTGAGATCTGGGCTGCTCTTTTCTTCCTAGGCCACCCATAATGTGAGGACCTGCTGCCACATGACTTCATACCCATGGCCTTTAATGCCAGGACACTGCTACCATGATGGACTAAAGTTGAAAACCATGTGCAAAACCAAAGCTTTCTTCCCTTAGGTTGTTAGTTATGTTGGTCTGAGTGACACAAAAGTAACCTGCATTTTAAAGAGTTAGTCCCTAGGACTACAGCCACAGCCTAAGTCTTAAACCAAAGTCACACAGGCTCTTAATGACTTCCTATCATTACATGATGAGATACTCCAACAATAACAACTTAAAGGAGAAGAGTCTTGCTTTGGCACACAGTTTAAAGGCATATAGTCCATCGTGGCTGAAAGGCCATGGGGCAGGAGCTTGAGACAATCACAGCTGTCAATAAGATGTAGAGAGTGATCAATGCTATACGCATGAAGTCCAGGACTCAAGCTTCCAAGCTCAGTTAACCTGGTCAAGTAGGTCCTCGCAGGCACACCAGGAGGTGAGCATACTCAGAACAACCCTCCCATGTGTGCCTGGACACTTGTTTCTGAAGTGATTGCAGAACCTGCCAAGATGACAATTCACACTAGTCATCACCAAACACAACTGAAAATTATTTCCTTCATCTCTCAACCTTTTGTTTAAAGAAGAGAAGGAAAAGGGCATGCATGAGCCTCGGTGAGCTGTAGCCCAGGGCCAGCCGGCCTGCCAGTGCACCTGCTCCTGGGGAAGGAGAGTAGCACTTCAGGTTCCTCTTCTGTGCTTCAGTGCCAGATAAAAAGTTCTTACAGAATCCAGAGTGCAGAACTACAGAGCTCTGCCAATATGCTGGGCCTTGATCGGCTCTTCAATATTCTACAGCTTGGTTAGATCTATCAGGTGAAACAGTCAACCAGCTTAGGCAGGTCTAGGGAAGAGTGCAGGCCATTTAAAGGACAAATGTATAATAAAAGCTTTGTTTAATGTCAAAGAAAAGAAAGATGTGTTACAGTGAAGACCTGCACTCATGGAATTTCAGAGGGAACAAGAACTCCACTGGGAAGTAGAGAAATTTACATGATTTTCTAGAAAACAATGTGACTATTTTGTCTGTGTCCAGAAAAGAGAATAAAGCTGAATCCAAATTAATTAAACAGAAAGAATCTTAAAACAGCAGAATATTCAGAATGTAGAATGATTATTGCTAGCTGCTTTAATCTAAATTTATAATGAAAACTGAGATTTAAAAACAGAAACAGATACCCAACGATCAGTACATCAATGCTCATAAGAAAAACTTAATTCTTGCAATAGACTGGAATGAACATAGAGACCCACAATGTACAGGGAGTAAGAGACTTCGGAGCAGTCAATACTACATGGGACGTCTTCATCAAACTCCTCCCTCAAGGCTCAGAGTAGAAGAGGAGACCGAAGGATTGTAAGAACCAGAGGAGCTGGATAACCCTGGGTGGAAACAGTGTCTTATAGACACAATAGGACTGATGCACATACAAACCCACAGAGACCTGTGGCGGCATGCACAAGACTAGCAGAGTCGAATCAGAAAAAATCCCAGCACTAAGAGGGGAAAGTGAACACATTGTCTCACCCCTAAACAAGAAGCTATGTGCAACTGACACCTGCTCAGAAAGAGGAAACCCATTTTCTCCAATGGAGTGTCCACACTTCAGGGTAGGCCGTATGCCTAGGAGAGGCTGGTCAGCACAAAGTAGACCCCATGGTTTTGCTTTGGGTTTTTTTTTTTTTTTTTTTTGGTTTTTGTTTGTTTGTTTGTTTGTTTGTTTGTTTTTGGTTTTGATTTTGGTTTGGTTTTCTGGGTTGAGGGGAAGCTTTTCATTTTTGTTTTAGTATTTTTTTTTTTGTCTTTTGGGTTTTTTATTTTTATTTTCATTTTTGTTTGGTAATTTTGGGTCAAGAAAGAGGAAAACATGAAGTTGAGTGGGTAGGGAGATAGAAAGAATCTGGGAGAAGTTTGGAGAGGGAAATCCTGATCAAAATATGTTGTATGAAAACAAATGAAGCACAGCCTGGCAGTGGTGTCTTGGGTCTTTAATCCTGTGCTCCTACACCTGGGAGACAAGGCAGGAAGAGGCCAGCCTGGTCTTCAGAGTGAGTTCCAATACAGCCAGGGCTACACAGAGAAACCCTGCTCCCCACCCAAAAAAATAACCAAACCAAAACCCAAACAAAAGAGTAAAACAGAAAGGAGGAAGAGAAGGAGGACAAGGAGGAGGAGGGGGAGGAAGAGGAGGAAGAGAAGAAGGAGGAGGAAGAGGAGAAGGAGGAAGAGGAGCAAGATATACAAGTCTACTACAGCAAATGTGGACAAAGCAGTTGCGACTGTCCAGAAAGCAGAAAGCAGGGTACAAAAAGTAAGCTATGCATTTCACATTGGCACAGCAGGAAACATGCCTTGTGGGTGAAACTTCAAACACTGAAGATTCCAGCATGTAAAACTGCAAACTTATTTAAAAGAGGGTGCCCAAAATGATGCTACTAGGGTGTAATGCTGGAAGGTCCCCCCAGGGAAGTGTACGATGTTCACCTGCACAGGTGCTAAGGGCCACCTGCAGCATGATCCAGACAGGGCTGGTAAACGACTGCTTTTCACATTGGCATATCTTGGCATCATTCACATGCTAGCTTTTTGGGCATGCAGAACGCAAGAGGTACTAGATCATGGTGGCTTGCACCAAGGTTTCAGAGAAAAGCCTGGCTGGCTAGGCAATAAATAGCAGGGTCAGAGTCCCCACTGGAAGCCTCTGAATGAGGTGTGCAGGAAGCTTTGAAAGGGAAGCCTAAGTTGCAATTGAGATTCTAGGATGTTAGAGACACTGGGGTTGTGGAAAACCTACTGAGGAGAGCTATAAGAACCAAGTGGAACTGGATCAAGAGAAAGGCAACATGCACTGCTGGAGGGAACAGGGCTCCCCATGTCCCTAACATGCCAGGGACAGTGTGCTATAGAAGCTAATAATTGCCACATTAGATCTTGGTCTTGCCAACACCTAACACTTCCTTATTTTCCTCCTGGACTTCATTTTTTCATATCTACATCAGCGGAGCTTCTTCAAGCATGGAGGTATCTAAGGTGGGTGTCCCAATCTACCCTAGAGGTCACCACAAACAGTCTACAACATGAAGCCTTCGGGAGTCAGTTTGTCTTTCCGAAATATTCTGTGTCCCTGGAACATGCTCAGCCTCTAGGCACAGAGACAGCCAGACATGAAAAGATGGGTGAAGTCTCAAGATAGCCTCAGTCCAGAAGGGACTAAGAGTGTATACTGAGTTGTTCCACACAGCATCCCCGGCGGGAAGTCTAAGTGTCCACCGTGGGTGTCCATGTAAATGCTCTCCCCTGAGACAGCTACTCTGTGGCCTTACCATCAAAGCCCCTGCAGCTCCCACTGGCCTCCGTGTTCTGCTGCACTGTTTGAAACGTTCAGCCATCCATGAACAAGGAGTCAGAGCTTTCAGTCTCACTGGGCCTTGTTGATCATACAGCTGGCTGTTTATGGGTGTCCCCTCTCATGAGCTTATCTGGATGCTCTTTAATAAACCACCTGCATCCCAGCCATTGACTGAAGGTTACATTCGAGAAACTCAAATTCAATCACCAGAAAATGTCCCCTGCACCCACCTTCATCTGTCATCAACACATTAGCAGGATGGGCTAACGGTGTGAAGTTCTTGAAGTCTTTGTCCTATCCATCAGCCAAAGTCCAGTGTGGATGGACAGAGGTTGCAGATAGCATGTGCTATGACAGCGCAATGAAGTGGTCTCTAGCAGGAGGTCTTACACCGCAGGGCCTTTGCACTTAGTCCATTCTGAATACCTTAAGCCTCTGTAAAATGGTGTAATATATTACAGATAGAGTCACATATATGTCCTGATGTCTATGCAAATAGGGTTGAGTCTTCCCAGAGGGCTCAGCTTTATCTGACTTGCAGAGGCCTCCTCTGTCCTCAGACGTCTCACGTGCACAAAGGGCTGCTCACTCAGTCCAATCATCGATCCTTCTGAGAGCCCTCTAGTCCAAAGCAAAGTGTACCTTCCCCTTTCTCTTTTCCCTTTTAGCTCTTAAGTATAATTTATGAATTAAAATCTGTTATACTTAAGGTATATAATGTGATATTTATATATATCTCACAATATATATATATATATATTGTGAGACAATTGTAAAACATGACAATGAACTTGAAATTAACTCAGAACGCCAAGTGTGCCTTTGTTAGAATCTGTAATTACCCACCTGATCCTATTTAACTATAGAATCTGAAAGGGAAGGACTTTTATCTTTTAGACATCCTATAGATAGGAAAAATTCCATTAAATGTCTAGTATTAGACCATTTCCTGGCTACTGTTCGATTATTAATTTGAGCTGATGAGACTATATAAAATCTTATTGGAGAGGAAGTAGAAAAAGAAAAATGGAACCAGTCAAAAAGTCTGCCCTGCCCTTGGAAAATGCCCTGTGCCAGCTGCGCAGCCATTACATTACAGTTAATATTCATTTAATATTTTAAATCATCGATTCTATTGAATTTCACATGTATCTGTCAGACACCTGTTACAAGTTCAACACAGACTAAACCTTATGAAGGCAAAGATCCCAACTCCCAACTGTTACATATCTGCCTGGAAAAGCAATTCACTTACTCGTGAAAATTTTGATCATACCAAAATACTTAGGAGGGCTGGAGAGATGGCACAGTGGTTAAAAGCAATGGCAGCTCTTCAGACAATCTACATTTAGTTCCAAGTACCCACATGGAGGCTCACAGCGACGTCCTCGCTCCAGTTCTAACGGATCTGACACTCTTTTCTAGCCTCTAAGGCAGTACATACATATGGTGTACATACATTCAGTTGATACAAAAAAAGCACAGACACACCACACACACACATATATAGATAGATAGATAGATAGATAGATAGATAGATAGATAGATAGATAGATAGATATAGATATATGTATGTATATGCATATATGCTGATGGAAAACAATTAGATGTTCTTTGGATACACACTACTGCTTCATTTCCTGATTCTTCTGGAATGTTCTTTTCTTTGGGTACCTCAAGGTATCCTTGCTCAATGCATTCAAGTCTCTGCTAGAATGTTCTGCATCAATGGCGTCTTCTCAGATTGATAGCAGCCTTCCACCTGCTTTTCCCTGTCTCTCTGTTCCTGTAGACATTTCATCCCAGCACCTGTCAGTGCTGACTACTGAGTATTTCTAAACTAGAAGCTGCTATCTTCCCACCCCGTGGTGGAAGGCAAACTCTGTGTGAACATGAACTTGTGTGCTCACCCTTCAGCCCTCTTGTCTGTAAAACTGGCAGCTCACAGCAGGCACTCCTGGAGCACTTCTTGAGTTAGTGCTTGAGGAATGAATCATACAGTGCCACTTACTTCATAGTCTGATGTCATGTGAATTAAGGCCTTTTCCAGGAAAGACTATACTTCCCCTACAAAACAGTGGATGACCCAGGAAACACAAGTCCTCTCTTACGACATCAACTCAGCCTGTGAGTCATGCTACCAGGCTGCACCAGTTTGCTGACTGGCAGGACTGTCCCAAGTAAGCACTGAATTTGTACAAATGCAAGCACACGCAGATTGTATCTATGACCAGTAGATAAAGACACTAGTGAACACATTATAACTCTGAACATCTATACCAAGATAGGTACTAATGTTAGACATTCAAACAATCGGTACAGATAAATTCCATATGTGCCTGAGCTATGTTTTCTAAAGATAGATCCTGTTTGGTGTGGCTTTTAAAAAAGAGAAACAAGCAGACAGCATTCTAATTTCCTAAGTTACTCAGCTGTTCTATGATCAGAAACTGCCTTCTTCCTGTTTCATTTTTCCATGTTTGTGCATTGTGTTGTTTTATTTTTAGTGTGTGTGTGTGTGTGTGTGTGTGTGTGTGTATGTTGTGTGTGTTTCAGTCTTGTATTCAACATTGAGTGGGGCTATGAAGGATCAAGAGAACCAGAGTGGAAAGGCAGAGAATTTGGAGTCAGATAGAAAGGCAGCTTTTTCTCCCTTGTTCATTCTCTAAGGCCTGGGATCCTCAGCCCATCATTGTGACTCCCGGAACTCCTTTGAATTCACTATCTGCAATGTATCATGGGACAGCTCTATTCTGCACCTTGTAGGGCTTACTGTCTAACATGAGCCACATTCTAAAGTCTGTGTGTCAGGACTGAACATAAAAGAACTCTTCTTCGTTGCCCAGAGAAGTTAGGGCTGGATACACAGAGTAACAGCAGCTCTGTCTTGGCCCCTGGCAGGCACCTGCAGTGACCATATTCTATGCCATGAATCTGGAGCGATTTAGCAGTCAGTGCAAATCCCATGGTCATCATCCACATGGACGTGGATTCTGCTGTCTTCTGTCTACCTGAGTAAACTTGTCTTCATAATGCGGCAGCCTCTAGCTAAATGCCAACCAATGAAAGCTTTTATAAGTTTCATTAAATATTAAAGTAACTCTATTACAAGATGACAATCGAGCAAACAACAATAACAAGAAAAACAAGAAGGAGAGAGAGAGAGAGAGAGAGAGAGAGAGAGAGAGAGAGAGAGAGAGAGAGAGAGAGAGAAAGAGAGAGAGAGAGCCTGAGCCTCCAAGGATGGAAAAGCAGCCCAATCTTCCTTTAAGGAGCTATTACAGATCCTACAAGGCACAAAGACCTGTTTTCTGCGTCTGTTGTTGTCTGTCTCCCTCTGGCTGGAACTGCTGATCACGGCCATGTATACAGCCAATCACAAGACATCTATCTACTGGAAAGGGCCCACTGCACTGTTCTCAGGAACAGAAACACTGAGCCGAAAGCTCTATTGGGACAGGACCATGTTCTCTCCACCTTTTCGATGCAAGCCAAGCTCTGAGAGAACACCCCCACTGTATGACTAACTCCCTCCTATTCTAAACTTATCCTATTGCATAATTTTTTTTTTTTATAAACTACTATGAAGCTTTAAAACTGGGGTAGGAAAGAAAAGGAAAAAAATCACTCAAGAAATGTTTTCGATAGTGTAAAAAAAATCCCAACCCCCAGCCCAGTCCTGGGTACAAAGCAGGTTTTATTAACACAAAGCAAGTGCTCAATTTGAAGAGGATGGTGGGCATTAAAGCAGATTGTTTTATGTCTCTGACACGAATACTCCGGGTGGATGAACTATCAAGGCCTGGGTTTAAGTGTGATTAATGCCTAGTCCTTGGAAAGCATCCAGACTTATTAAATCTGATGGAGTAAAACAGCATAACTTTCTCATATTATTTCCAAGAGATGTGATTAGTCTGGGCACAGCAGTGAATGAAACTGCGGGGGGGAGGGGGGAGCCCTTCAAGGGGAGGAGAGCACCACTGTATTTACAAAGAATTAAACAGAGAGTAGAGCATTTTTAGCATGTACAGGCAGAGTTCAATCACCTCCTCCTAAAGAGGAGTAAAGGCCGAGAACAGTCAACACAACCTTCCTGTATGCTCTGTGACTTCTTTCATACACTAACAGCACACCTATTGGACAAAGAGAAAGAGAATTAACAAAACGCCCCTTCCTTCCACCTAAAATAAGTAACCAATACTCACGTGTACCTCCAACACACACTCTCTAGCACACAAATACACAAAGTATAACTTCATATTCTGGGTGCCCCATTGCCACAGAGCAGAAGTGGAGTGTCATCAAAACCCGGTGTGGTTCCTTCCGGCCACTGAGGACTGAGATGTCTGACATTTCAATGACAGTGTCTATTTTACCTTTTCTAAGGAGTTTGTTTCCAGGACCTATGTTCAGTGCACACTCTTCATGAATTCTTTGGTTTACTCTGGGTAGAAAAAATTTCCAAGGAAACAAACCCACAAGAGACTATTCTAGGCAGAAATAAATGAATACCCTCCACCTCATATCCAGTACAAAACAGTTACCAGTATCACCCCAAGCCAGGAAGAAATTCCATGGCAAGACCAGAGTACTGGTGGCCACTGGGAGATACATCCTTAGTCCAGCTTGCTCTGAGTACTCTGCTATTACTTTAAACTCTGGAGATCAAAATACTTGGATCCTAGGATTTAGGGCTCTTTTGTAAGAAACGGTAGCATAACAAAGGTGTTTGTACTATCTGAGCCCATCCCAGTCAATGACAAATCCACAGCAAAACTGAACGTAGAAAGGGAGGACCTCCCCCAACCCTGAGTCTCTGAGCTGATAAAAGAATAACAAATACAAAAAATCCGCCAAACAACAAAGCTTCAATTTATTATACATGCTCATCAGTTTAACCCAAAACCCTTAAAAGCCTGAGGCTGATCCAGCCCCTTTAATACCGGTCCTGAGCACGCCCGGATCAAGGCCCAGCCCAGCCTGCTTTGTCTGCAAAGATGAAAGCCAGGCGAAAGCAGGTGAAGCCTTTTTTGAATCATCACCTGCAATTAAGCAAAGGAAAACCAAGAGGTAAGCTGAACTCCCTTTACAAAGACACCCCCGCAGCAGGTGGATCTGTCTGCAGACACACTCACCACAGACTGAGCCCTCTCAGGGAATCCCTGGCTGACAGATGTCTAGGAGGAAAAGTCCAGGGACACACACACAGACAGACACACAAATCATACATAGAGAAGCACACAGAGGCATACATAGAGGTGCACACAGGAACACACAGTTGTACATGAAATACACATACATCTACACATAGAAGTGTAGACAGACAAGACACAAATACACAGACACACACACCAGACAGAGTACATACAAACATACAGTTGGATGTACACACAGAAATGCACTTCAGCAAAGTCACAAACACAGAGACTCAGACACACACCCAGATGATGTACATACAAAGAGGTACACATGGTTACACACAGATACAACACAGAGAAAGTACAGACTAGACACTCATTCACCAATATACACACAGACACAGAGAAGCACATAGACCACACACCCGATGGACACATCTTCTCCAAGTCCTGTCCAATAACTACTGCTGGGTTTTGGTTTTTTTAAAGAGGCAGGGAGTACTAAAAGGAATACTCAAAGCAGTCTGTTTCAGGCGACTGAGGTTTCCATGGTGCAGCTTCCTCATCCTTAAAGAGCATGGTGGCTCAAATGAAGCAGCCCACACTCCACACCACACACACACAGCCATCCTGCCACTTTTCAGATTCAGTAGAAAAGATCATCTGGCTAAAGGTATCTAGGGTTCACAGTCATGGAGGAGCAGTCTTCTGTGGCACACAGACTGAATTAATTCTGAGTGACTCTCCCCTGCCTGTGTTCCTACTATTTTAATAGAAATGGTCTGCCAGCACATCCTTGTCCATCAGCAGTGTGGACAGTGGGCTTTGCACTAGGAAGCATGTTTCAATTCTGGGGGCAGGGCGAGCAGTGGACAATTCTACATAATTTTTTTACTTGAGAAATCACACATTCATCACAAGGACATCCCTTGTGGTAACCACACCACTTCTGGTGACAAAGTCCAGCTGCTTGATATCTGCACTCCACATCCAAGGACACCCCTTGGATGGTTCCCTAGAGGCGGTGACTTCAGAAAGTCTAAGTGAATCACAAGCAACAAACAAGAAGATACAAGGCTGACTTCCACCGATGATCTCAAACGTAATCCTCTTGTAAAGATGGTTTGAGATGAGATCATGAGCCACTTGTGTCAGATCTATTCAGACCACCTCATTTTTCCAGGCATGGCCTTCAACTTGAAAATCAGTAAGCAGAATCAAGCTAGAGTTGATCGCTGCCACAGGGAAGTTAACAGTGCTGAGAATACCTGAGACAAACAGAGACATGCTAGGAGCTTAGGACTCTGGGAAGAATCTTCTCCAAGATGGAAAGCAGCAGGTGTTCTCTAAAGTGACTTTACTCAGTGAGGAAGCAGAGAATGACAAACATGCCATCACTGGGCTCCAGCTGCTCTTAGGCTCCTCCCTCAAATACCCAGAAAATACTTTGAAGTCCTTTCCGTCTCTTGGGGAACCATACGAACAATTTTCACCTCTGCTCTTTCTAGCCATTCTGTCCTCTCTCCACCAGACCCACACTATTCCCCGCCATCATCTCCTTATGCATAACCCTTCTCACTCAAATATAACGTGCTACATAAAACTGAGTCCTCTGGCTGCTGTTTTGCTAGAAGGGTCTGTAAGCCCCAGACTTCCTAAACTATCATGATCAAACAGTCCTAAGAATTCTGCTCTCAAAGATTTGTTTGGAGGGTGGTGCGGACACGTGCCAACAACTGGGAAGCTAAAGTGTAGCATTCACTTGACCTTCTCAGCCTTCAATTGTCCATCTGCAGTTTCTGTGCCCTTTCAACACCAGTAGTCCATGGCTTATGAGAAGTTCAGATGACAGGCTCTTTCTCCAGTGCTGCTCAAGAAAGCACAGGCCAGAGCCCAGAACCTCAGATCACTGATTTGACATGATAGGGCAAGAGAATGTCCTCCCCTCTGCTGCTCGTGGGAACTCCTGGCAGGACTCTTGAGCCCTGGAATAACTCTTATAATGAGGGAACAAGTCACATACTGTCATGGTAGGCCTAGTGCAAGAATGTGAAGCCCTGTGAAGACTTGTCCCACATAGTCAGGACTTCAGTTCAGAACTGCAAGTGCTGTTGCCTCCAGCCAACTCCTTTTCTGCTGCCTTTGGAAGGAGGGCTAACAATCCATGGATTCTTCTTGAAAGAAACACTCCATCTAAGACATTCTTTCACCTAGTGACTCTGCCTTTGTTAACAGTATCCCAGTACTTTGATAGTGTGTCTCCTGTCTTCAAAATGTTCTTCTAGTCTCTTCTATCATTACCTGTGTTTACTGTGTAGTTGGCTTTTTTGTTTTTAACTTTTGACATCCAGAACACCCAAGCCACTTGACAAGATGACCTCAGTCTTCCACACGCAGTCTCCCAAACCTACACAAGAGTTCACAATGGAGTAGGTAACTTTGCAGGCAAGTACCTCCTACTCTTCCCATTTGTAGTCAGCCTCTGATCTCATCCATACACCAGCAATCAGAGAGTGCCTCTCATCACATCATTTCTGAAAATAAGAAATATTGTTTCTCCTCCCTGAGCATCATCTTGTGTAGGAGCTCAGAGACACGGGCCTGGCGACCAACATGGATGTGAAAATGGGCACCAGGGAATACGTGGAATAGAAATGATCTGTGTTTGGAGTGTAGGGCATGTGAAGGCCATGCTCATCTGGAAGCCAAAGGAGATGGAACTGAACATGCATGAGAGGAGGGAGGTGCAGGTGGCTACACTTGGCCAGGCCAAGCAGGCAGCCTCGACTGCAGAGGGATGATGGCAGCCTTCTTCCCTGGCACAGACACACACAGGAGAATGCACTGCTAGAAAGAAGGGGTGCAAGGCAAAAGCCTTGATAGCCAACTATATTAGCTTCTTATTGCTGTGGCAAAATACCTGATGAAAGCCACTAAGAAGGATGGGTTCTCTGTTTCACATCACAGCAGAGGTGCATCCACAGTCAGGATGCACAGAACATAAATGCCATGTTCAGCTAGCTTTACAGCTAAGACCTGGACCACAGATGGTGCTATCCACACTAAAGGAGGGTTTTCCTTCCCGGGTTTAAAACTTCTTTGGAAGCATCCTCACAAACATTCCCAGAGGTGTGTTTCCATGGTGATTATAAATCCAGTCAGATTGGCAATGAAGACTAACCATCCCACCAGCTATGCACTGGACTCCTGATTTACTCTCTATCACTTGTACTTACCAAATGCTGTAGATCCCAGTCTGGAACCCAGCGAACCAAACAAGACCCTGCTATATGGACTTAGCGTTCTAGTGGGTAAGACTCATAAAGTGTCTGCCTTCCAGACTGTGATGAATGGAATGGAGAACAGCTAACCAAGGAGTCAGCAGAGAGAATCTGAAGGGGCTGGAAGTCTGCCCTTTCTTTTTTGCATAAAATATTTGGCATTTATAGAAAAGCCACCAGATGGCACGGACAAACTTCCCTCAGCAGCCCCTGTATTTAAAATCTTATAAGATGTTATAAGATGGTACATTTGTGCTACCAAGTACCCAGTGCATGAACTCCTCCAGGAAAACTTGGCTCCATTCAGATTTCCTAGTTTCTCCACAAAAATCTATTCTCATCGGCTCTTGTGTTATTGATTCTTCATTGTCCCTCTAGTTTGTAAACCTCAGTCCTTCTGGGACAAGTCCTCACTGGCCTTGCAACTTTTGACAACAGCAAGTGTCCCTCACTAGGGCTTTGTCCGACCCTGTTCCTGCAGTTAGAAAGTGCAGACTGACTTACGGTGGCGGTCACAGAGATAGGAGCTTCACACGCTGTTCAGAGTGGAATATGCATTTGGGGGAAAACTGGCCCTGAAGTGTGAATGTGCACTTCTCAACACATTGTATGTGGGATATGATCCCTTGAGGCGGCTCTTAAGGAATATCATCTTTAAGGGAAGATCTGAAGGATGCAAAGAGCTGACACATGCAGACAGCTGAACTCCTGGTAACAAATGCTGGTGTCCTGAATAGTCAAAAGAGACTAGGCTACATGGATGGAGGACAGAGGTAAGGGGAAGTAGTACATGACATCAGAGACATCAAGGGTACATCATAGATATCATGCAGACAGCATGGGCACATCATAGTATATGCATGGGAATGAATGTTATTATCACAGAAGTTGTGCATTAGGGATGACCATAACCAACAGCCCATCTGCTTCAATCTGAGGCTCTTTCATACATGGTGCCATCAAACAACAGATTCTGTCATCCCTGCCTTCCAGTACACCTAAAGGATTACCTGGTGCACGGGACTTGTTTTGAGCCACATTAGTGCTTAAAAACTTGAGCCAATAACTCCAGAAGAAACCAGGCACTATGATGGTGCTTGATCCAGAGCCAGAGCCTGGAGAAAGACTTCGGTCGTACGCAGAGAAGTCAGTCTGTCAAAAGAGAGGATGTGATAAATATGTAACAGCTCAGTCAGCCATCACTCAGACTTCTGACCGTTTGACCCCACTTCCGGCTCACAGGAGTCTCGGCTCTATCTCATTTCCTGTCTTTGGCATTGATGAGTTCCTCAGATCCTTAAAATGTCCCTCCTCCTTATTTTAAATTAAGCTAGTTCAAGGGGATTTATGGTTGTGCGACTGAAAGAACCCTGTAATAAGGTTAACTGTGCACAGAGGACAGAGCAGAGGGCAGGAGGCAGGCTTCAACAGTGAATGCCTAGAGGGGACCATTCTCATTCAAACCACCACAAAGCAGGATTTTGTTGTTATTGTTGTTGTTTGTACAGGTAGAGGAAACTTCCCTCATATTAAATTGACAGGATTGTTTCATAATACAACTTTGTTTTCGTTACATTGGCAACCAAAGTAGAAGATTAAGTAAGGCACTGGTATTAGTTAAGGCATCTCCTTTCACCAATACAGACTTCCAACTTACAGTGATTCAAATGTATGGTAGTCACTGTGACAAAGCTCCTGAGGAAATCAACTGATCAGGAGAAAGGGTTAATTTTGGCCATTGTTTCAGAGGTCTCCATTCCTCTTTGCTTGGCCCCTTGCCTTTGGGCCTATGACAACTCGGGCATGATGTAAGAGCACATACTGGAGGAGACTGCTCACCTCAAGGTAGCTAAGAAACAGAGCAAGTGCACAACCTCAGTGGTCTAACTTCTTTCTGCTAGGCTCCACATCCTAAAGTGACCACCATCAGCTGGAGGTCAAGGCATTAATACATAAGCTATGAGTGGACATATAAGATCCTAACCATAAACAGATACTCTCTGAAAATGCTGGACAGTGACGATTAGATGCAGCTTCCAGTTGTCCTCATGATCGTGAGTCTGAACAACCTACTTTATAGTGCATTGTGGGGCTCAGCTATGGTCCTTAGTAGCTCAGGAAAACCAGATGCACTTTAACCTACGATATGTTTAATTTCTCATGAGTTTATAAGATGCAACCTCACTCTAAATCAAGCTGCACCAGAGTTCATTCTCATATTTCCTTTAAAATGACACAAACATGTATCGATTTAGGTCAGTATTTGACAATTAGGCTAGAAACCTATAGGTTTATAAAAATGAGCCCATACTCTCCCTCTTCTCTTTCAAAAGTGGAAACTGAGCTTTGTCAGGAGGTAGGAGTGTCAGCACGCTGCCCTAACACCAGCCTCCGCAGCCAGGAAAGCAGCCATACCTCAGGGTATGTCAGGAAAACACCGTACCAATGGCTAGGTCGCTGAAATGCAGAGTCTTGTGAAAGCATCGAGCAGGAGAGCTTGTGATGCTGCTGTGTCTTTGTGTACAGCTCACACAGCGCATGTAACAGAGGGCAGAAGTCTTACCAATCACAGCATAAGCTCCACCCAGGTTTTTAGTCCATTTTCCAACCACATAGACACTGTGGAGGCCAGGAAGCCAGAACACAAGCAAAAGACAAAATCCTAAACAGAAATAATTAGTTACCATGCAGCAAGGAGAGATACTTTGTAGACTGACTTCTAGAAAGTTCATCCTGCACTCAGAGGAACAACCAGACCCCAATTCTTTCACTGTATTACCTAGATTGTCTATTTTTCAAATAAACAATGATAATATATGTAAAAATAAAATATAGCTTACCGTTAGGGAAACTTAAAAACCAATCATGATAAAAAGAGGCACATGGGGCATGAAACAAAATTTTACAGACATTTAAAAACCAAACAAACACAGGTTCAAAGTACTACAGAAAAAAAAAAAAGTGCTACACTTTAGAGAATAAACAGGAAATAGGCCAAAGTTGAAAATTATCAATAGAACCAAGAAATGCTAGAGCTGAAAGGTAGGGTGAGTGAAATAAGCACCAGTTCACTACGTGAGCTCACAGAGGACAGCAGGCAACAGAAGAATATCATCAGGGAACTTAAAGACACATCAATGGGAAGAGCAACCCAGAGGACAGAGGAAGACTGAACACACAGGGAATCGTGCAACAGGGAGGCAGAGTACAAAAAGGGGGGACAATGTTTAAAGAAATGGTATAGAAAACATCTCACACTTGGTGAAAAACAGTAGCTTAGCATTTCTATTTCCAGCCAATCTATCAGTCAATCAGAGATGGATAACGGTCTCTCTCAATGCAGACAAGACGGGACGGATTGCTGCAGCTGCAGCTGGAGCTGGAGCTTCCTGTGGATCCTGGTAAGGGGATGGCTCAGGCTTACGAGAATGAATTAGATCCACAGAAAAATTAAAAATAAACTAGAAATGGGAAGTAGTATATAATGTATATGGCCATGTGTTTTCTCTTTTAACTCCTTTAAAGCAGCATTGAAAGTAAATATAAAATTATAGTGCTCTATTGCTAGACTTTAATATAGAGTATGTGATCGTAAATGACATATATTTTTATATTTACATGAAGTGAGCATACATTCACCTCCAGTGTTACATACATGTAGAGGTTAGACACAGACAAAAGATACTTTGATGACTGTGTACATTTATGTGTGGACACTAACATAGAGGAAGGGACAAAATAAGCTCTACTCATACAAAATCCTTAATTTTACCAGGAGAATTTTGATATTAATTGGCAAAAATATAATTATAATTTGGGCCCTATAGTAACCACAAAATAACAGACAAAAAAAATTACACAAATAAATTCCATAAAGAATCGGTGGTAAAATGTTCTTCTTAAATATTTAACACAAAAATGGTGAGAACAGCAGAGAAGAATGCCAGATGTGAAGTCAACCACATGAGTAAATACATTAAATACCAACGTACTAGCCACTCCAGTCAGATGGCAGAGGTTGCTAGAGTGGAGGTAAAATAAAGATCTTACTGTATGTTGTCTTCATAGATGTATACACTGCATCATAAATTCAAAGATACAAAAAGAGAGAACATGGTGAAAGGGTATACAGGCTAAGTACAACAGAAGACTTGAAAGGGTTATATGAAAATCAAGCAAAGAGTGTTGAAATAAACAGATTACTCAAGAGAAAGAGGTATGTTGCATAATGACATAATGTTCAAGAACACCTAAGACAAATATAGCGGCATAGCACTATTAGCACAAACAATAAATTAGACATGCATGTATATAACCTCAGACAGCCAAGTATAAGAAGAAGAAATAGGCAAGGAATTATAGGTAGATACTTCACAGTTCTTTACTCCATAATTCATAGAGGAGTCAACAGAAACAGTAAGGATGCAGAAGACTTAAACAGAGCAGGAAGAGGACAACAGAAAATCCACATTGTTCTCAAACACATGCGATGCGGAGTGTTCAGTAGAATGAGCCACATGGTAGTACATAAATTAAGTTTCACTATATTCAGAAGACTGAAGAGATTAAAAGTATATCTCTAACCAGAGTAGAATCGTTTTAATTGAAAATTAAACAAATATTTGAAAATCATGCAATATAATGAGCTGAGTCAAAAGGATGAATCATTAAGAAATAACATAACACACTAAACAAAGATGAAAATACCTAAACAAAAACAAAAACAAAAACTGCAAAGCATCTGACTCATTAAGGGGGTCAACAGAAGGAAATGCAGACACTTAAAGAATAGACAATAGAAAATGTGAACATTGCGTCGAGCTGCTTCTAAAGACCACACTGTACCTGAATATTCACGTAGAACTTCAAGTACACCCCAACTCTCATGACCTGATCAAGCAATTACAACAACTGCTCCACCATATCCCAACAGAATTCCACAAAAGTCCATGCCTGCTGAAACCACAAAAGTATGCAACCAGGATCAGAGAGCAAACTGGCACTCAAAAACCCTACGGGACACATACGACTGAAGACTCTTAGGTCACCAAACCACAGCCACTCAGACAGATATCATTTAAGAAAAAGTCTATCTGACAAAAACCTCAGAAATGACACTAGACTTAAAGTTACCCAAACCCGGATGCCTAGATGATAGTATAAAAACCAATAAATAACAAGCAGGCAAAATGGCATCACCAGAGACCTGCTATCCTACTGCAGAAGCCTCTGAATATTCCAAAACAGCTGAGGTACAAGAGGCAACCTTAAAACCAATTTATGAAGATGGTATAGTTCTTACAGAGAAAATGAAATCAGTCTGGCGTTCCTCAGAAAATTGGACATAGCATTACCTGAGGACCCAGCATACCAACTCCTGGCATATACCTAGAAGATGTTCCAACATATAACAAGGATAATGTTCCACTATGTTCACAGTAGCTTTATTTATAATAGCCAGAGCTGGAAGAACCCAGATGTCCTTCAACAGAGGAATGGATACAGAAAATATGGTACATTTACACAATGGAGTACTACTCAGCTATTAAAAACAACAAATTCAAGAAATTCTTAAGCAAATGGATGGAACTAGAAAATAACCATCCTGAGTGAGGTAACCCAATCACAAAAGAACACACATGGTATTCACTCACTGATAATTGGATATAGCCCAGAAGCTGCAATACCCAAGATTCAACTCACAGACCATATCAAGCTCATGAAGAAGGAAACCAAGTGTGGGTGCTTTGATTCTTCTTAGAAGAGTAACAAAATACTCAAGGAGCAAATATGGAGACAAAGTGTGGGACAGAAACTGAAGGGGACCATCTGGAGACCATTCCACCTGGGTATCCATCCCATGTGCAGTCACCAAAGGTAGACACTGATGTGGATGCCAGGAAGTGCATGCTGACAGGAGCCTGATATAGCTGTCTCCTTAGAGGTCTGCCAGAGTCTGGCATGTTCAGAGGCGATGCTCAGAGCTAACCATTTAACTGATCATGGGTTCCCATGAGGATAGAGAGAAGGAGTTGAAGAGCTGAAGGGTTTCGGCTCATGAGGAGAGCAACATACAAACAACAGAGCTCCCAGGGTCTAAACCACCACCTGGAGCATAGGGAGACCCATGCTCCAGCTGTAAGAGGGAGATGCCTTGTTGGCATAGGTGGGAGAGGAGATCCCTGTCCATGAAGGCTGACCGCCGTGGCGGGGGGGGGGAGGGATTTGAGAGTGGGGAGGTGGGAGTGGGGAGTAGGTGGAGCATATCCTCATAGAAGCAGGAGGAGAGGGGATGGATGGGGGTTCCTGGGCGGGAGGGAAATGGCTAAGGGGATAACATCTGAAATGAAAACAAAATATCCAATTAAAAAAAAAGAGAAAGAAAATGAATAAATCCTTAAAGAAATCCAGGAAAACACAAATAGACAATGGAAGAAATTAATAATCCCTAAAAGAATAAATAAATAAACCCAAGAAAGAACAAACAGGTAACGAAAAAGAATCAAACTGTTCAAGATCTGAAAATGGAAACAGAAGCAATAAAGAAACAATAACTGAGGAGCCCTGAGACGGAAAATCTAAATAAGTAAATAGTAACTATGGATGTAGGCATCACCAAAAGAATACAAGAGACGAAAGAGAGAATTCAAGCATAGAAGATATGATAGAAGAAACTGACATAATGGTCAAAGTAATGTAAATCTAAAAATTAACAAATCATAGAGAAAACTTCCTAATCTTAAAAAGGACATGAAAATAAAGATACAAGAGTCACAGAACACCAAATAGATTGGACCAGAAAAGAAAATCTCCTCACATATCATAATCAAAACACTAAACATACAGAACGAAGAAAGAATATAAAAGCTGCTATGGAAAAAGGCCAAAAACATAAAGGCAAACCTATTAGAATTACACCTGACTTGTCAACAGAGACTCTAAAAGCCAGAAAGGCATGGTCAGATGGCTTGCAGATTCTAAGAGACCACAGATGCCCCCTATAGACTATTGTACCCAGCAAAAATTTCAATCACTATAGATGGATAAAACAAAATATTACATACAAGACAAATTTAAATAATATCTATTCACAAATCCATCCCTACAGGAAGTACTAGAATGAAAACTCCATCCCAAGAAAGCTCTACTATATCCACAAAAACACAGGAAATAGTCTCACACCAGCAAAACCAAAAAACAAAGGGGGGAGAGCACGTGCACACACACACACACAACACACACACACAGAGCACACACACACACATACACACACAGAGCACACACTGCCACCAAAAAAAAAAAAAAAAAAAAAAAAAAAAAAAAAACAGAAGAATTAACAATCACTGGTCATTAATATCTCTCAATATCAATAGATTCAACTCCCCAATAAAAAGACACTGGCTAACAGAATGGATGTTAAACAGGATCCATCATTCTGCTGTATACAGGAATCACATCTCAACACAAAAGATAAATAATACTTCAGAGTAAATGATTGCAAAAGATTTTCCAAACAAATAGAACAAAGAAGTAAGCTGGAGTGACCATTCTATTATTAACAATGTAAACTTCCAATCAAGATTAATAACAAGAGATGGAGAAGGATAATTCATATTCATCAAAGGAAAAATCCACCATGATGATGTCTGACTTCTGAACATCTATGCCCCAAGCAAAGACACCCACAATTGTAAAAGAAACATAACTCAAGTTTAAATAATCACACGTTGAAACCCACACATCAATAGTGGGAGACTTCAACACCCCATTATCATCAATGGAAAGGTCATCAGACAAAAACTAAACAAAGATATAATGGAGCTAGCAGACATTATGGCCCAAATGGACCTAACAGAAATCTACAGTAAAATTTTCTCAAACACAAAAGAATAGACCATTTCTTCAGCACCTCACAGAACTTTCTCCAGAACTGCCCACATATTCAGCCACAAAGCAAGTCTCAATGGATACAAGAAAACAGAACCACCTGTATTGTATCAGACCACCATGGATTAAAGGTAGATTTTAATAAAACACAAAGTTTAAAAACTCATAGAAATTTAACAACTCTCTAGAGAATGACTACTGGGTCAAGGCAGTAATGAAGAAAGAAATTAAAGCCTTCCTAAAACTCAGTGACAATGAAGGTACAACATACCTGAGACATAAACATTCCCCTGGGACGCAATGAGAGCAGTTCCAAGAGGAGAGATCATAGCTCTAAAGGCCTCCATAAAGAAAGTAGAAAGGGCTTCTACTAGCAACTTAAAGCATGTCTGAAAGCTCTAGAATAAAAAGAAGCAAACACACCCAAGAGGAGTAGACAGCTGGAAATAATCAAACTGAGGGCTGAAATCAATAAACTAGAGGTTAAGAAAACAATACAATGAATCAATGAAACAATGAGTTGGTTCTCCGAGAAAATCAACAAAGTAGACACTTACCCAAGCTAACTAAAAGGCAAAGAAAGAATATCCAAATTATCCAAATCAGAGATGAAAAGGGGGACACAACAACAGACACTGAGGAAATCCAAGGAATCATTAGGTCATATTTCAAAAACCTCTATTCCACAAAATTGGAAAATCTAAAAGAAATGTACAATTTTCTTGATAAACATCACTTACCAAAGTTAAATCAAGATCAGATAAACAAGCTAAATAGTCCTAAGGAAATAGAAGCTGTCACCAAAAAAGCCCAGGCCAGATGGTTTAGTGCAGAATTCTACCAGACTTTCAAAGAAGAACTAATACCAATACCCCTCAAATTACTCCACAAAATAGAAACAGAAACAGAAGAAACATTGTCAGATTCATTTCATGGGGCTACAGTCAGCCTTATCCCAAACCACAGAAAGACTCAACAAAGAAAGAGATTTACAGACCAATTTCCCTCATAAACAGTGATGCAAAATCACTCAATAAAATACAAACTATATCAAAAAATACAGCAAAAAGATCATCCACCATAATCAAGTAGGCTTCATCCAAGAGCTGCAGGTAATCTTTCAAGTTATGAAAATCTGTCAAGGTAATACAACATATAAACAAACTGAAAGAGAGAAATCACATAATCATCTCATTAGATGCTGAAAAAGTTCTCGACAAAATTCAACACTCCTTCATGATAAAAGTCTTGAAGAGTCAGGAATACAGGAACATACCTAATATAATAAAGACAATATACAAAAAGCCTATAGCCAACATCAAATTAAATAGAGAGAAGCTCAAAGTTACTCCACTAAAATCAGGAAGAAGACACAGTTGTCCACTCTCTCCATATCTATTTAATATACTACTTGAATTTTTAGCTGAACAATAAAACAACTGGTAGAGATTGAGGGATACAAATTGGAAAGGAATAAGTCAAAGTATAGTTATTTGTAGATGATATGGTAGTATACATAAGTGACTCCAAAAATTCCTACTAAGGAATTCCTACAGCTGTAATAGCCAGAAACTGGAAACAACCTAGATAGATGTCCCTCAACCAAAGAATTTATAAATAAAATATGGTCCATTTATATAATGGAGTATTACTCAGCTATTAAAAGCAATGACATCATGAAATTTGCAGGAAAATGGATGGAACTAGGAAAAAATCACCCTGAATGAGATAACCTAGACCCAGAAGGGCACACATGGTATGTACTCACTTATAAGTGAGTAGTAGCCATAAAGTACAGGATAATGTATGGGACTTAATGTATGTCACTGGGATGAGACAATAGAACATATGTCACTGGTGGACTGGGGTAGGGTGGGGACAAGAACAGGAGGTGTCAGGTGAGAAGAGTATGGAATGAAAGAATACTGGGAAAGACAACTGAAATTGGGGAACATCTCAGAGACAAGCCAGACACCTAGTGCAATGGAAACTATGAGAGTGATCCTAGCTAAGACTCCTTGTAATACGGGTATGAGACTGAACCTGCCATCTCCAGTAACCAGACAAGACTTCCAGTGGAGGGATAGGGACACCAACCCAACCACAAAACTTTCAACCTACATTCTGTCCTCCCTACAAGATGTGCTGGGTTAATGGTGGCACAGAAATTATGGGAGTGGCCAACCAATGACTGGTCCAGTTTGAGACCCATGCCATGAGAGGAAGCCCACAACTGACACTAACTAGAGAGTCAGGAACACTCTGACACCAACACCTAGGATAGAACCAAACAGACCAGCACAAAAAAAAAAGTTCATGAAATGATCCTGAATATTCTGCTATCCTCAATAGACCGGAGTCTCAAATGATCATCATCAGAGGGGCTTCACCCAGGAACTGATGGAAACAGATGCAGAGACCTACAGCCAAATATTAGGTGGGAATTCTGCAAAAGAGGATGGATTGTAGGATCCAGAGGGGTCAAGGACAATAAAGAAAGCCCACAGAACCAACTAATCTAAGCTTGTAGGGGCTCACAGAGACTGAAGCAACAATCAGGGGGCCTGCATGGGTCTGACCTAGGCCCTCTGCATGTATGTTATTGTTGTGTACATTGGTCTTCTTGTGGGACTCCTAACAGTGGCAGATGGGGGCAGCTATCTCTGACTCTCTGGACAGCTTTTGGGACCTTTTTCCTCTGAGTTCTTTGTCTCTTACCACCTTAATATGAGGTTGCTGCCTAGTTAGTCTTACTGCAGCTTAACATGGCATGTTTGGTCGATATCCATGGGAGTCTTTCCTTTTCTGAAGAGAAATGGAAGAGGAGAGGATGGAGAGGGAGGAACTGAGAGGGGGAATGGAGGGAAACCTACATTATGGATGTAATACATGAAAGAAGAATACATTAAAACTTTTGTTTAACAGAATAAAAAAAAACTTTAAAAAGAAAAAGAAAGTCAGTGGTTGATAACACAGAATTCTACTTTTAGAATATAAGATAAGAAAGTATGTAACCCAAAGTAAAAATGGAAAAGATAATTTAGTACAGAAGCCAGTGAAGTGGACCATGGGCAACCAATAGATAAAAGCCAATGGAGCCATGAAATGGCTCTTTAAGGATTGATAAAATTTATAGACCTTAAGCTCACCTAAGTGAAGAATGCATCACTGTTGGATGTAGGAAATGGAAGCCATTTTGGCAATTTCTTATTAAGCTAAACACATACTTACCAACAGACTCATCAATTCCACTTCCAGGCATGTACCCAAGAAAAACGAAGAAATATGTCCACATGAAAACAGTTATGCGAGTGCTCATACAGCATTTTTCATAATAGCTCCAAACTGGAAAGAACCCAAGTGTCTGTCTATCAGCTGATGAATAAACAAATACCATCCACTGTGCAACGAAATATCCCTCCGCAATAAAGAAATGAACTATTGCTACAGTTGACTGCAGAGGAATGGGGAAATTCGAGACAATGGAAGGGTTCTAAGTCTTATGTGGGAGGTGTGTAATTTTACACGTATCCAAGCTCAGTCAACAGAGTAAACTATCATTAGCAAAGCCTATGTGTGCACACGTGTGTATGTGTGTGCAGTCCCACACTGCCACTGGCAAACATGCTAACTGACTTGATCATTCCAGCTTGCTATGATTTTTAACAGTCACTCTCCTATTCGCTGGACAGGCGTGTGCATCTGGTTTTCTTAACCACCAAGCTCTTGTTTGCTTCTGATCTGTTTATTTGCCATCTCTCCACACTTTGATCTCAGGAACCTGTCATAATAGCTCCGAACTGGAGCTAGCTCAGCTCTGGTTTCTGTGTTTCCCTCCCCAGTTCTCTTCTCTGCCCACTCCATCTGGTCTTCCTCATGCTTCAACAAGAGCCTGTCCTTTCTATGCCATCCCTCCTTGCATGCACAAGGCCGAGTGTAAATGCCCTGTTATTTACCCTGGGAAGAATTGATGGATTTATTATCCATGCATTGCACACACATACATGATCTTCCTGGTATATGAAAAGCAGAACTCATGCTAGGCACACATAGACTTCGCCCCTAGCTGTGACGACTCCAGCATCTTACACCAACAGTGTCAAGTCTTCCTCAGCATCCCTTTCTAGGCTATTAGCAACTCCAATAGTTGATGCACTCTGATTTATTCCCAGACACACCTCCCTGCCATCATCATGTCTGAACAAAGCCCTCTCCAAGTATCCAGGCCTTGCATCCTGATCCCAGCACAGGGTCAGCTCTAATTGTCTCTCTGTAAATTCTTCTGATAGTCAGATGTGTTATCCGTTGCAACTCTGACCCATTGATTCTCTGTAAACTCAAAGAACTTATCTCACGTAATCTCCCAACCATTCCCTAAGGAGGGCTTAAACCAGACTCTGTCCCCCAGAGGTCACCTCATTCAAATTCCTGTCTTTACCCCCTTCCTGAACACTCCCTCTGTTAGATATACCCAGGATGCTGCAAGCTAATATGAGAATCTTCTCAAATGGCTCCTTAGCTACCTACTTTGTTCCTTGCCAACAAGGAGTCCAGTCTCAGGTCAACCAATTCAAAACTGGCTTGACTAAGGCTTCCCTGCTGTGTATATATCTTGTCTCAGTAATGTCACAGCCTCTGCTCAATGGCAGGAGCCAAATCTTACTTTTTCTATCTGGACTTAAAGGACACAGTACCTTTAAGGACATATACCATAGCAATCAACATGACTTTCACTTTAAAAGCCTCCTATCCTTCATAGTAGTATCCCTGCCCCGACCCCACACCCACCACTGCTGCCACCTCTGAACACCTCTGCCGTTGCCCTGAATGTCTGTGTATGATCACTGCAAACACACTGGGTGACCTGTTCTGAAGGCTACATTTCATCCCAACCATTCATGCCACTTTGAATATTCATCTCAGAAAAGGTGCTATCTGTGCTGGAAGATATAGCCTGTTGCTCAGTTGGACAGGAGGTTTCCAATTGTCCTAGGGATGGACTCCTTGATACTTGCTGCTCCTATGAGTCTTACCTGATTTCTAGCTCATTAGCCTACCCATTCCAACTCCCAAATCCCAATCAGTACCCCCTTCTCTATGGAGTGGTCTGTCCCTGTAAAGCCTATAGGGCTTATTATCTGTACAATAATGCTTTTTTAAGTGTTTCAGATGTGAAGCTTTTCTGCTTCTAACAAGACTGTACACTCCTTGCCACATAGGGCAGTGCTTTAATTTGTCGTCCTCAAAAACTCCAGCACAGTCTCCAAGGACAACACTGCGTGTTGTTAAAAGACCGCTATGGCGGAGCACTGACAAAGAAGTGTGAGAACAAGTATCTTGTCCCAGTCTTCCCAATCTATTCGCTTTACTTCCAGCATGTAAGTTCTATTTAAAACTGGGCTCTAGATCTTTTTCCAAAATTAACACATTTTCATTTCTACTTTAATTATTTTCTCAAGAAACAGTTCTTGGATCTTTTATTGTTGTTACTTAGAACATAATTTAGAGGAGAAAACAAACTTGCCTATGTTTGAGACAGAAAGGTTTTGAAAATGGGTAACTTTATTTGATTCTTTCAAGAAACCTCAGAGCCTTACACTATGAAAGTCTGTTCTCCCCCAACAAAAGGCATCAGGAACAAGGGAGACTGGACATGAGGAGTCAGCATCTGTGTGGAATCCTGAGTTGCCATGAGAGTGAAGCCCTTTCTAAAACGCACCAGCAAGGGCAAAACTGTATCCAACAAGGTCAATGTAAAATTCAGTGAGGCACGAGTTTCCTCGCTGCAGACACTGTCACCAGAACACCAAGGAGGAGCTATAAACCTTTACGTTAATCTCATGGTCCTCTTGCCGAATACCCTGCCATGTGGGCAGTCCAGCTGCTTAACTGTAAATCCAGATGCCATGATCCAGTCAACACTTAGCCTTTCCACTCCTGTTCCTTCAGGAAGTCAGTCTGTCTGCACTCAACTCCCCTCTAAGAAACACAAAAAATATGAACGGTCACAATGTGTGCATAGTGCTTGACTCCTGACTGCATATCGTAACACTGTGACAGTTTTTCAATTCTGCCTGTAATGACATAGGTCACTCTCACTCCCTTTTGAAAGTCCACTCGCTAGCAAGTTTGCCATTGGAATGAGGTATCATACCAACACCCTAGTCATTGTCATAGACAATTGGCTTAAAATGTACAGGTGCCATTTACATGGCTTTCTTGAGATTCTAAAGTCCAGACCAGGAGAAATAAACTATGCAGAGCCTCATCAAGCAGTGAGTTTCAACAAGGACTTTCCCACAAGTACCTGGGAGCATATCATAATAAGGACCATGGAAGACATCACTGGGAGGACCTAGTAGGGTAACACAGTAAGGATCTGGGAAGACATTATTGGAAGTACCTCGATGCTGGAAAAACAGTCACTCGGGAATAAACAGCTATTGAGCATTAACAGATTGCAGCAAACTAAACACAAACACAGCATAATCTAACACATCATCTGTGTTTACTGTGAATGAATGCTAGGGTTATGAACAGGCGAGTCTGTGAGCTTGTGAATTATGGTGGCTGTAGTTAAACTGCATTCTCTGTGTGATCATCACCTATCCATAGGGAAGGTGTATGGGGGGACAGGTCAAATAGAGTTGAAAGGCAGCCTGCTGAATGTGTCATGACTATCTGCTGGCCACACGCCTGCAGCTGCTAAATTGTATCTCCCCGGTGTAAAACTCGGCCTCCTGCTTTATTCGACAGCACTAGTTTTGAAAGGGAATGATAAACATCAAAACTTTTTTCAAATGTTTTGTTGTCTAGCTGTAGAAATAAAAGTGAGATTAAGTCTATGAGTGAATCCAGTCCCTCAGGAAAAAATTTCAAATAAAACTCACTTTCAGGAAGAATAAATCTTATAAAGATGATTACAAGCTTGTGGCATTAATAAGTATCCAAATTATTGATTATAATTTTAAAAACTGCATCAAATCTCCCCCAACTTTACTATCCTTCCTTGAAGATAACTAAGGACAGGCATTTGCTTCTTACACTATATCTAAGAACACTAGGGCTTCCTTTTTATTTAATTTTTTTGTTACATTTATTCATTCTGTAGGGTGATGCCCAATGTATGCCAAAGCATATGTGTAGAGGCCAGGCAGGGGACACCTTACAGGACTTAGTCAACCAGTTGGGGTCAAGGGCATACATTCATGTCATCAGATTTAGCAGCAAACACCCTTACCCACCGAACCACTTTGCCAGCCCCCAAGTTAGGGTTTCTAATAAAGGTTCTTCCTTGTAGGAGAGGCTCATGCTCTCTCCTCTCCCTCTTCTTCTCCCTCTCCTCCCCCTCCCCTTCTCTCTTTCCCATCTCTTCTCTCCCTCTCTCCCCTCTCTTTCCCCTCCCTTCTCTCCACACCTCTCTTCTCTCTCTCTCTCTCTCTTCTCTCTCCTCTCTCCCTCTCCCTCTCCCTCCCCCCCCCCCTCCTTTTCCCATACCTCCTTATGTGGTTGACAATCAGACCTTGCACAGGCGAGGAAAGTGCTTTGTCACTGAGTCATACCTGCATCTACTCTGCTTTTCACTTTCAGTGTGTTTCTTTGGGTGCTGGTGATATGTGCTCACTGATCATTAAATAATCACATGCAGTACAACTCCTACAACAGTGTATGGCACTTAAAAAGTATTCAATAAATATTAGCTCTCTGCATATTTCCTTAAAATGTCAAATGCATTAAAATGTGTTATCCAATTTAGCTCCTGAATGATCAATCTTGTTTGGGTAAAATGCCCTAATAGACCTTTTGGTCAACATTTCTCAATGTTCCTTTTGCACTAGGTACTGCAATGTGATGTGAAAGCTGTTTCCTGAGCAACAGATGTTGATAATCACAAGTAACGCAGGAAATGCAAAGAAGAGTGTCGCGTCCGCCTTGGCCAGCAAGTAAGACGCGACACGGTCAGATCCTTCTCAGTCAGCTTTATTCCAGGAACGGCTCTTGACTTAGGGACGGGGAACTGGACGAGGGACTAGGATAGGGATGTATGGCCGGGGACCGGACCGGGAAGGCCCGGGAAGGGAAGGCAAGGGAAGGGCAGGGAAGGAAGGGAAGGGAAGCGAAGCGAAGGGCCAAAAGCGGAAGGCCAAAAGGGCGCAGCAGCAGAAGCGAGCTGCTTATCTAGCTGCCCTAGGCGCGCTGGGTGACGTGTCCTCTCAGGATAGGTTAAGCTGCCAATACCTCATTATCATGAGCCCGCTCAGGAGGGGCACGAGGCCGACGCATGCTCAAAGGACTTGTTTACCAGTTTCTGAGCTGGCCACTGTGGAAGCCAGCTGCCTGCCTTGTCAGGTGCTAGTCATATGACTTTGCAACTGTAAACACGGCTGCCTACAGAAGAGCAGCTCCCTGAGACAGCTGACTTGTAAGGCCTTCTTCAGTGACAAGGGTGCCTCTGAAGAGCCCAGAGCAAACTTACCAAGTAGCATAGTAACAACAGTATGCAAATAACACACTGTACAAGAGCCACAGTGAGTGCCTGCTTAGGCCTCCTGCAGAGACAAAATCTGAGGTATGGTATGTGAAAGAACAGAAATGATTGCTTATGATCCAAGTATGATGCGAGCAGGCAGTCATCTTCCCTCCTGGTGTGTCTTCCTGACCTGACTTTTATTTGCTGTATAGCCTCAGCAAAACCTAGACAGAGATTTTTTTTTTATTTCCCCAAGACTGTTAAATATCCAATTATAACTCCAACCTTCTCCCTCAGTTCAAATCCCAGTTCCAAAATGAGTGAAGCTGGATTTCTGTACTGTGTCCTGTGTCTTCTTCCCTGCTGAGTTTTAGCAGGGCTAGTGCTATACAGACTTGATGACAAAGGGCCAAGCACTTTTCACTAATGAGTTCATTTATTTGTCCTATCTGGATTAAACACCAATTGTCATGAGTCTTGTAAGATCCTTGGTTAGCACCTGGCACCGTGGTCAGCATATACTCAAGGCTGAATTAATTTGAGCAGAATAGAAGGCAGAACAGAGAGAAGGAAGGAGTCAAATTGTAGGAGGAGCTAAGGTGGGAGGAGTTAGCAGAGGAAGGGGAGGAGTAAGGAGGAAAAGAGAAAAAGGAAGAGGAGGAGTTAGGGAGAGCAGAGATGTAGGACCAATGGAGAGCCACACAGGTATGGAGTAACAACTTTTATTTAGTTTAGCTAATTGGGAAACAACTCTCTTTGTATGGGCATATTGTTATTGAGCATTACCAAACATATAAAGCCTTTGATTAATCTTTAAGTATTAGAGTCTCATTTTTCTACTGGGCCCACAGAGCCATCTCCCATGCTGACGTCTCATGGGTGGCAGGGCTGGTGTTTTTGGCTGGCCGTTTCTAGCTGCGGTGCACACATGGCCTCCAGCCGAGAAACATGGCTGCTGAGCTAAGCAGAGCCGCTGCAGCTTAGATAGTCAATTTGACTGGCAGCCATTCTAAATAATTACTACAACAGCAAATATGATGGGAGGAGACAGGAAGCCTGAGCAGCCTCCCTGAAAATGAAGAGCCAAAGAAAGGTTACCCACAGGGAAAACAGGAGCCAGAAGATGCCCTCCAGCCCTCGTAAAAGGTCAGACGATGCAAGATTCCTTTAATTACTTAGACTTCTGCAAACCTAAGTAGGAGATCCTCCAGCTTCCTTTCAGAAAAAGCAAGTGGCAAGTAAAGGAGAGGTAGCCCACACAACCACCGAGCTCAACTAGGAAGGATATTGAGAGGGGCCATTGTGTCAATGCGAAGGAAAACGCAGTAGACACCTTCATCACATGAGTGATGTCAGCAGGATCACCGCACATCGATATCAAGCACAAGGCAGCCTCCCTGGGACCTGCTCCTGATCCAGCCAGGTATGAGTCAGGCTCCTATGTTTGACTCATCACAACTCACTCGGGTGGGAGCTTATGAGCCCCTCTTTCCCCATGCTGCAATGTTAACTGCTTGATCCGGTGCTCGGCATGCATCACTAGCAGTGCGGAAATGGTCCTGTCCTGTCCTATCACAAGTTTTGCTCAGGTGTTCCTAAACACTGGCTCTTACAATAGCTCTAGTCCTCTTCCTGGTATTCCCTGAGCCTTGGTGGGAGTCAGAGAGGGTGATGCAGATGTCCTAACTGGGGATGAATTTTCCTGCAGTCATTCAAGCTGTGATCTTAATTCTTTAGCATTTGAGTTCCTCACACCACTCCCTGAGTCTGTGAGGCAAATCCTGAGGTGGGAGCTCTATGATCGACCGTCTGAAGCCCAACAGCACCATGAAGAGAGTGGCATTTGCTTCCTCATCTCCCTTCAAGTCAGTGATGCTGACGCTGACTTTAGCCTCACAGTGATGAGGGCACTTCTGTCTCTCCTAGCCAGACTGTGTCTAACATCCTCAGGCTAGCCTCCATGGCAACTGTACAGACAAAATGAAATGTGCTTTCAGAATCCTCAACACATGGAAGATGAATTTTATTTACTGGCATGTCTCTTTTAGGACAAAAGTAACAGTAGAATGAATAATCATACAGTTTTACAACCAAGGAAGATAAACACCAGTACCCTGTGAACTGCAGGTTCCCTGTAGAAGGAATCAACTGGAATGTTCCCCATGACACATGTCCTGTTCACTGAAGGATGTTCAGTGTAGGAGAAAAGTCAATACCCAAACAACGTTGTAGATTCTTTCATCTTGATTACATTGCCGTATTTTTTTTTTAAATCCAAGGTTTTTACAACACTGATTCTCCAAAACAGAAAGGCAAATGTTCAATGTTTTCCAAAGGTATTAACCGTGATCTTTTCCTCAGAACGTGTACAGGCTAAAACAAAAATCTGGCTTTCAGAGGCCTCAAACAATGACTCATTGCAATGAACCTTTGCAAGTGAAGATATGTGGACAGAGAGAGATACTGTTAGACACACTGTGAAATATTACAACTTCCACAATGAGATGTTTTCTATGCTTTTTTGTTTGTTTGTTCGATATTTGGGAGGAGGGAGGTTGCAAGGGCAAAGGGCAATGCATGATGTGAAATTCACAAAAAAAAAACAAAAAACAAACAAACAAAAAAAAAAAACAAAAAATCACAGAGTTTTTTTTTTCTTAAATCTGCCTTGGGATGCAGTTCAGTTAGTATAGGGCTTTCTTAACATGAACGAAGCCCTCAGTTCCAGGCCCTGTGCCACAGAAACTGCGGGTGACCGTGAGTATCTATAATACAGAGTTCCAGCACTTAGGAAGTACAAGCATTAGGGTCACAATTTTAAGGTCATCCATATACTTGTATACGTATGGCTCATGTCAAACGTGGCAAGTCTGAGATCAGCCTAAGCTACGCAAAACTTGTCACAAAAATAAAAAAAATTAAATACCAGACCAGGTCTAACAAACATACATTTGGAATCAGTCATCAGATCACGCCCTTTTTATTGTCATGGAGGAAATAAGATCCAGATGTCACTGGCAGCTTAAGACTAAGACTCAGGTCTGCCTTCTCGTGTCCATTTCCTTTAGCAGCCCCTTTGCCATGTCTGTGTAATTCCTTGAGTTCATAACGGCCAAGGCACACTGTGCAAGGCCGGTGCAAAGATGTGGGCATTGGGGAAAAGGCTGGAAAGTGCGAGAACCACTCACATGTTGGTAGCAAAACAGCTGCCTCCTGCGCATGTGCCACATTCTCCAGCATGCTAGGGTGAGCACATCGGAGATCTAAGACAGGAGAATTAAGAGCCTTAAGATCACCCAAAGTCAGCAAGGAAAACGGTAAGAAAGCGACAGTTACCTGTTTAAATTTTATCAAGCACAAATATAGGACCACAAATATAGAGCTGACCCTTATGCTCAGGACTTGGTAAAGCTACGACGGCGAGTGATGTGAGATTTGGACTTTAGGGAGAAGCATCAGAAACTTGGCCGTGTGTGGCTGAGCTCCTAGACTTGTCCTGTGAGAACTTACGTCTTCCGGGTCTTCTGCTGCTCTTCTTCCTCTTATACTATATCAGGAGTCCCATCAAGGCTTCCATCCCCCACTTTTAAAGCAAAATTAATCAAGATTACTAAATTCGTATTCTCTCTCCATTTTTTTCTCTCTAGTCAGAAATGAGGGGTAGAGTTTTTTGAACTGCTAAGCAAAACTGTTGCACTCTAACTACTGTGTTATTACAACAGCTTTCATGACATAAAAAGGTATATGTGCTATTGGTCTTGCTTTGGAAACTACTGCAGAGATGATGCCAAGAACATTTTTAAAAGATAGAATTTGAGTACACCAGACACCAAAATAAAATTTATAGTTAATTACAAGTCAATGTTTCATTATATATGAGATGGCTTGGACCCTCAGTATACAAAGTTTAAGGCTGAGTTTCCCTCATAGGAGTACATGGGCATTTATGTCCCTTTGTGCCTGTTGCATGTATCCAGTGCTGATACACCATAGATATTTAGTGAATGATGGTTAAACAAGCAAGCTTGGGTTCTCCCACGTGTGATGAGCCTCCAGAATCCATATGGCTGTTCATCTTCCTATCAAATGTCCCCTGAAGGTTAGTATGTTCCTTTGCTGAGAGTGACAAAACAAATTACCATAGGCTGGGTGGACTGAATAACAGAAACTTACTCATCATACCCTGGTTGCTGAAGGCCAAGATCAAGATGCAGCAGGTAGATTCCTGCCCAAGCTTCTCTCCTTAGCTGATGTGATAACTGCTCTTACCATGTTGACTGGAAGAGATGAATATGACTGGTGAAAGGCATGTCTAATGGAGAAGGGATGCATCTCCAAAGAATATTGGTATGTGGAACAGTTACCAAAGAAGAAAGGCAAACTCAGAATATGAGTGGCACAACCCAGTGGGCTGGGACAGTAAAAGCCAGAACGCCACACAAGTTCCTTTGCTTCTTAGTCGGTTGTGTCTATTCCTGCTGCCATTGTGTGCTGTTGCCAGATTCCATCTTCTTCAGCCTTTCTATATGGGCTTATCATCAGTACATTTCCTGGAAGTTTCTAGCCTTTCAACATGGTATTGAAACTAGTGAGGACCCAGCTTCATGAACAACAAGCCACTGGGCTCTCTGACTTTCCAAAGTATAGACAGCAATTGTTTGACTACCACGCCCTGCCATGGAAACCAGTCCAATAAATTATCTATAGTAATCCAGTTGGTACATGGTATCATCTCATTATTCTTGCATGTGCTCTTGCCTCTGTGTGTATCTGTGGCATAATTCCTTCTTCACATATATATAAAAATTTTATATATGTAAATATATATATACATACATACACACACACACACACACACACACACAGATAGACAGATACAAATATAAGTCAAACTGGATTAAAGCGTACCCTAGTCACTTCAGTTTCAGTTAAGCCAGAGCTGTGTTTATGCTGGAAGGTCCTGTGTGGAGTCTTCTTCTTGCAGGAATCAAACCTGGGGAGATGGTGATTGTCCAGGAAACTGGGTTTGCTCTGGGCTTCTGTTTTTATGTCCACCTAACACAGGAGTCATTTCCTGTGAAGTGGCATGGGCTGCCTATCTTTAGAGTTACCCATAGGTGGTATCTCGTAGTACAAATCATCTCTCCCAGTATGATGATATGAGAGAGGTGTGAGTTTCTGTATCTCTGAGAACCTCACATCACACACAGATATTCCATCAAGCAAGGATAGCTCTTTGAGTCTTTAAAAAGGGATAAAGTTCTGCTTCTCAGAATCTCACAAAATCCCTGTGAGGAAGAAAGCATTGCTCTTATCACCATTGACAAGCACAACACAGTGTTATGTGGTGGTGGCACATACCTTTAATCCTAGCACCTAAAGCAGAGGCAGGCAAATCTGAGTCCATGGCCAGCCTACTCTACAGAGCGAGTTCCAGGACAGTCAAGGCTATACAGAGAAACCCTGTCTCAAACACACAAACAAACAAACAAACAAACAACCAAAGCACAATTTAAGAATAAACAAAACAGAGGTCCAGGGACCTGAGCTAAAGTGACGTAACAAATTGAGGGCACAAGACTACTGGGTGATCACCGCCAGCTTTGTGTGGTATGGTGATAACATTGTGTTTACATGGAGACATTCTTACATCTGAATGAATTTGTCCTGAAGCTTTAGGGGCATGACAGGTACCAGTGTCCATAACATCTCTTCTTTACTTTCAAATGCTTCAGGGAAATAATATGCTAATATAGTAATAACTAATGAAAGTGATTAATAGCTACCTATTGTTATCCACTGTCTTATTTCTCTTTTTTATTTTTGAACATTTTCATAATAGAAAATTGAAGTCATCCATAACTACTCTTTTGCAAAAATTCTGATTCCTAATATATAAATTTTAAGAGCAAACTGAGATCTACTATGCTTGTGGGAGTGGTATGCCCTTGAGAATGACATCTGAAGAAGACCTCAGAAGGTTTGCCAAGGCAAACAGTGCTATCCAGAAAAGTGACTGCTATCAGCCTTGCCCTCTGCCTGAGCCTGTGTCTTGTCTTCTTGTTTGACTTGTTTTTGAAAAATGTATACATTAGTAGAGTATTTGTTATTTCCTTCCCTCCCTCTCTACTCTAAATCCTCCCATAGTCCCCACCCCCTCTCAGATTCATAACCTTTCTTCTATAATTATTGTCTTACTATGTGCAACTTGAAGGGGGTTTTCCCTTGCCTCACACTGGGGTTTTTGTTAGACTATCTATGGCACTTATAGGGAACATTATCACTCCATGTGATGTAACTTCATTTAAACTATTTTTTATTCTTAACTTCACTTGCAAACACCAGGTCCCCACGGAACAGTCTCACTGGACACTGCTACTAGGCTTACTCTCCTGACTGGGTATGTCTTGGGCACTTAAACATTGAGCCTGGTCTCTTGATTTTGCTCCCTACTTCCTCCTAGCTTGCACCAATTCAACTTTGTTAACTGGACCGTACAAAGATCTGACAAGAAAATTCCATACACACATGCTAAAGGAAATTAATTTTGTGGATGTTAAAAGTTAACATCCCAAAATCCATCTTAAGATTCAATCCAATCACCATCAAAATTCCAGTGTAATTCTTCACAGTGATATCCTACAGATGTCCATATATTACAGGCTATAGTCGATGCTCTTGTTTACTCTCCAGAACTTGTGGGTTAAGACACAAAGGCTAAAAACACCACATACTTGAGCCATGGAACTTGGAGAAGCTAAGCTGGTACTGATATGTGTTGGGTTGTAGTGTGTGTGGGGGACCTGTTGTTGGGTTGATGTGTGGGTCCTGCGTCTGTCTCACCACGTGGCTAGGGCCTCTTGTGGGGACAGAGGCGTGGGAATTTGACTGTGCTCACTCTACACTGGCACCGGGCAGACATGGGACACAGCTCCAGGGGTGAGGGAGCACAGTCTGAGGTCCAGTGGGGAGCCGGAGCTCTTGGTTTGGGGGCCCCAAGACAAAAGGCAGCTAGGAACAGGCTGGTTCTCAGGACCTCGGTGCCCCAGGTGCCACTGGAGAGTCACAGAAGGGCTGAGAACAAAGTTGGGGCATACGGGCTGGATTTGCTCGCAGCAGAAGGAGGGAGGTGTAGAAACGCTGGCTGTGTCCCACGGGGAAGAGAGTTCTTGGTCGCAGCTGGCTCGGCTTGCTTGCTTGGGTTGGGTTGGTTGTCTCTGTGGCTGGGAACCAGAGAGGTCTTCTGTGGGAGATTAGGTGGCAGCTCTGTAGGTGAAGACCTGCTTCACTGTTCCCCACAGCGGGTCCCAAAGAAGAAAAATCAATCCATGGTCTTAAGATGTTTATTGTCATGGCAGAAAATATAAGAAAACTATACCCCGGTATTTTTTAGAGCTGGCCTGAGGTTAAATACCTTTTGCAGGGGAGGGGCTGGGAAGGAATGTTTAATTGGCTATGCCCCTCTGGCCTTTGGGTATGTCATTAATATGGAGATCTGTCTTGAGACTCTGTGGCCTGTAGTCATACCTTCTACCTGTGGAGGGGCTACGGGACATTGTCCTACATGACTGAAGGACTACTCTATGGAGGTCTTCGGTCTCATGTCAGGAGCCTGGAGTCTGGGAGCATGGCAAAATGCATGCCATCCCTTAGGATCACCTGGAGTCTCCAGAGATTTCTAGCTGGTGCTCAACCAGAAACCATGCTGTCCTTTCATGGTCCTAGAGATATGGACATTTCATCTCTACTGAATAGCTTTCATAGTACAAAGGTACTTTGTGTGCTATCAGAGTAGAAAAGTAGCATCAATTTTATCCAGTTGGGCACCCTGCTACAATAATGATTGGTCCAGCAAGACATGCCCACTGTGTATAAGGTGGCACAAACACTATGGATATTGAACTTAAAGCTACACATGCAAATCATATACAATTTTTAAACAGGCATTTAAATAAAACAATGGATGATGTGGTCAATTTCTTCTTCATGAGAATGGTTCTAGGTCCATGTTATATGTTATGTGAGATGACTTGGACCTGAGAAACACAAAGTTTAAAGTTGTATTTCCCTCATATAAGTTTATTGGGATTTATATTCCTACTGCCCACTGCATGCACCCAGTGTTGATACATGGTAGATATTTGGTGAATAATGATTAAACCAGCAAGTTTGGGTTTTCCCAAGTGTGGTGAGCTTCCAGGATCTATATGGCCCTCCCATCCTCCTGTCAGGTAGTCAATGTTGGTAGTATGTTCCTTTGCTGATGGTGGCATAACAAAGTACCACAGGCTGGGTTGTAGGCTTATATTTTTCAAAACATACTTTAATACGTGTGCTTAAGTGTTTTAACATCCTTTCTAGCCCACCACCCAACCAGAGGTAGTAGAAAGGAAAAGTTAACAGGCAAAGGGGGATATGGATCTATTTGGAAAAGGAGGATATGGACCTATTTAGAAATAATCCTTTGGGGCAAATCCAATCTGAATTGTCAGAATGTAACCTGTTTGGTTCTCATAAATCAGTCGCGGTAACTGAAACTACTCACAAACACCATTCACAAATCAGCAACAGCAGTTCAATCCAGAAGAAACCTCAAGGCTCTAAATCAGCCAGAGTCTACAGAAGTGGTAAGAAGTTGCCAGAAGACCACCAGAAGTTCTTTGCTGCATTTCTATGAAGTCATAAGAAACTATAATAAGCAAAGAGTGGCAAGGCCAACCAACACCATACTGTGTGTTGGGGTATATTTATACCCTCTCCAAACATCGTGTCTTCTCTCAAGCATCTACTCTAGCAGAATATCATATACCTTTTTTTTTCAAGTAGCTTCCAGAGAAATACCACATGTCTGTTCTCAGTAAAATATCCTCCTCGTGTCTGCTTCAACAAAAAACATTTTCTATAAGACAGTTTCTAGAAAAACATCACAGGACCCAACTGATTCTCCCAAAAAATTGGAAATTTCCACTTCACTGGGTGTCTTAAATAACAGAAACATATTCATCATATCCTGGTTGAAGAAGGCCAAGGTGTAGCAGATGGGCTTCTCCTCAGGTTTATAGATGACGTCCTTCCCTGTGTGCTCACATGGTCACCCTGGTGTGTCCTGAGCTCTTCTTGCATGTCTGTTTCATTGGATTAGGGATAGTTCTAGTGAACTCATTTTTTTTTTTAACTTAACATCTCCTTGAAGGTCCCAGTTCCAAATATAATTACATTTGAGAAGTTCGAACTTCAATTAATGAATTCGAAACACAAGGAAACTCACAGCTCCTTTAGCAGTAGATCAAGGCAGAAGAACTCTGAGTTCTTAGATTAGGCTACCTGATGGTCCAGGAAGAGTCATTTACAAACAGTCACAGTAGCGATGAAACAGGAGAAAGAGAACAGTTTCAGTGGGAGGAGGATGAGCCACCAGAGCCTACTGAAACAGAACACACAAGTCAAGCTCTTTCATCTAGATGGAATTCTTGTAGTGAAGGAAAGTATTCAAGACTGAGAATGTTCATTGTCCACTGTGAGCCTGTGGGTTCACATCTCCACAGGGCCTTTAGTGTGTCCTCCTTACCACTAGTGACAGTAAGATAAGCTCTACATTTTTATTACATCTATGTACTTGTTTGTTTTTCTGGTGGGCTTTTTCATTTGGTTTGGTTTTCATTTTTGTTTTGTTTTTAAGATAGGGTTCTCTGTGTTGACCTGGCCACCTTGAATTCACTCTGCAGACCAGGCTAGCTTGAACTCAGAAATTTCCTCTGGAGTGCTGGGACTAAAGGTCTGCATCGCCACCACCCAGCTTCAGCTAGGTTTCTTATACAACCCATGCTCACCTGCCTAGGGACAATGGTACCCGTATGCACTGATCCTCCCACCTCCCGTATCAATCATCAATCAAGACAATCTCTCACAGACATGGCAATCTGATTGAGGTAATTTTTCAGTTGAGATTGCCTCTTCTCAGGTGTCTAGAGTGTGTCACGTTAACAAGAACAAGAAACTGGCATCTTGTATGGGGAGTTAGGGGTGCCTGAATGCCAGGACAGACATATGGCAGTCAGGGACACCTTAGCAGAGTTGATTCTCTCCTTCTACCATATAGGCTGTGAAGATTGGCTAAGACCGTCAGGCTTGGCAGCAAGTACCTTCAGTCACTAGACATCTTGACAACCCTAGAAATCTTAATTCTTTCACTCCCCTGACTCTGCAATCTTCTCTGTCTTTCTGCCAGCTTGGCTATCACATCAACATATCCTGAAGTGGAAACTTAAGAGTTCTTTGGAAAGTCAGTTGTGTTGGATGGTGTTTTGCTGGGGCAAACATGTGAAGGAGTGTATTCCTGAAGCAGACACAAGTAAAAGGATGTTTTGCTAAAGCAGACATGTGAAAAACATTTCGCTGAAGCAAACATAGGTGAAACGATGTTCTGCTAAAGAAAGCACATGAAAGGACATATGATGAAGGATTCTTTGCTAATGGCACACACACATTTATTGGTCTGCCTTACACTGAGTAGTTGAGTTCCATTTGTTGGGACTCCATAGAGAGAAACACACCAAAAAACTTCTGGTGGTGTGCTGTGGCTTCTTGCTGCTTCTGCAGACTCTAGTTGATTGGCAGAGTGATATGAGCTGAGACAGACACATGTGCTGTAGAGTAATATTAGCTGAGACAGACACATGTGCTGAGGCAAGACCTGTGAAGGACATGTGATGTTTAGAAGATATAAATAGAACTCAATGGCCAGTGATAGAGGCTGAGCTAGGCTAGCTTATAAAGCTAGTTGTGCAATGCTTGTTGGTCTCATGTTTTCACTGATCTTCACTTCCCTGAGAGAGGCACAGCTGAGAACTTTTCATAGTGTCCCTATTGGCAGTGGTCCCTCCTGCTGAGTTGTGCCAATTCACCTGAGGCCTGGTTGTTCCTGGTAGGTCATGCCACCACTACTACTATACTGACTCTACCAAACTGGACTGCTGATATATCCATGAAGTATTTTCAAGTGGGTCAAACCTCCATTGCTGACCTGTGAACGGAACTGTTGATTTTCTGACAATGCAGATGGTATTTGTTTCAAAGAACTATTTCTAAACAGGTCCGCTTCCCTGTATTCTAATAACTTTTCTTTTCCACTACCTCTAGTGGGTAGTGGGCTAGAAGGGAGGTTAAAGCATTTAAGAACCATCAGTAAAAGCAGGCTTTGAAAAAATTAAAGTTACAGTACCCAGGAAGGTCAGTTTGCAACTTGACATTTACTTTCTTAAGATCTACAGTTAAGAGTAATAATTAGAACTCTTCTCGGTTTTCCTCCTTGTTGGTTCTACCATTACACAGAGAAAGCTCTGGTGTCTCTTCTGCATTCAAAGGTCCAGTTTCATCAGGCAAGAGCCCTGTACTGTGATCACAGTATGTATCACATGGCCCAGTCTCCAAATTCAGTCACCATGGGTATGAGAAGAGTACAGGAAGTGAAAGATTCCTACATCTAACCACAACGTATCACCCTGGAACACATGGTGTCCTCAGGCATTCCTTCGAGCAAGCACATGTGACCTAGCTGCACACAACTGCCAAGCATATCCTCCTTAACAGTATTTCCCATAGCTGAGCTGTGCGAAGGCTATGAGCAGTCAAAAGGAGAAGTGATGAGCAATGTCAGATACTCAGGGAAAATGCATTCCTATTCTGTCCAGAAATTTATTGTTTAAGGATCAGGCTGAATTTACTCTAATTAGAAGAATTAGAAGCTGTTTCAAGAGTCTTCTCTCAATTATTTAGTTTTAGGAAAGAACTAAAAGTCTACCCATGCTTCTAAAGTACACTCGACATTTAATTTTATTTTATGAGCATATATTGATTAAACAGAATAATAGTTCACGGTGACTTTCCTATACATGTATACAACACACTTTGATCATATCAGTCCTGTTTCCCTTGCTTCTTCCCTGGTCTTTTTCCCATCCCCACACAAGCTAATGCTTTTCCTCTTTTTACTGCATATGGGCACCAGCTTGTCTTAGAGTTTTCCCACTGTGAAGATCTCATGTAAACAAGCCCAGTCATTTTCTAGCTGACTCTGTATACTCAATCATACCTGTGAAAAGTTGCGAACACTTACTGACATGGTGAATACATCAGTTTACCTCGACAGCAGTAGATAAATTTCCTTCCCTCCTACAGCTTACCAACATTTGTCCTTTGTTTTCTTGATAATGGACATTCTGTCTGGAATAAAATAAAGTCTCAGTGAGGTTTTTGCATTGCATTTCCCTGATGACTAAATCTGTTGAACACATTTTTATGTTTATTGGTCATTTGTATTTCTTCATTGGAAAAATATCTGTTCAGCCTATTTGCCCATTTATTGACTAGACTGATTTTTCATAGTTTAAACTTTTTAGTTCTTTATATATTCTGGATATTAATCCTATATTGGATGAGTACTTAAGAAAACATTTTTTCCCAGTCTGTAGGCTCTCTCAATTCGGGTTTGACTTTGGTTTGGTTTTTGTTTTTTTTGTTTTGGTTTTGTTTTTGTTTTTTCATTTTTGATTGCTATTTTAGTTTTTTTGAAGTCTCCTTGTTTATGTCTGTATCTTATAACATTTTTCTTAATTTTCCCCAAGTACATTCAAAGTTTCAGGTCTTTCAATTTGGCCCCTTATTCTATTTTTATTTATTTTTGTGCAGGGTGGAAGATAGGGTTTGAGTTCTAGTTCTTCTACACATGGACACCAATTTTCCCACCATCACTTGGTAAAGAGGCTGTTTTTTCCAGTCTATGTTTTGGTACCATTCTCAAGAATCAAATGACCATATCTGTGTGGGCTTATTTCTAGGTCTTCTATTTTATGTCATTATGCATCCTCATTTGTATTCTGTTTCTGCCCAGACCTTAATTGCACCATGATGATAAAAGGGAATTAGAGAGAAGTTCATCAAATTGTGTCCCGATCAATAGACAGTGCTTCTTACTTCATCCTCAATAAGCGCTCTTCCTAAAAGAGCTGGCAAGTACTGGATACCTCAGCATCTGAAACAGTCAGAGAATGGAGAAACTGGACATAGGTGTGATGCCTTCAGGGTCCTGGCACAGATACTGTCTTCAATTGTAGTCCCTTTTTATGGTAGTGAGTTGATGCTGGGTATGCCACAAAATACCCAGGAAAACTCACACTGTGGTGGCAAATTCTGCCATCCAGGATACTTGCCTGCCTGCAAAATTGATTCCTGGATAGCCATGCAGGCTTCTTTCTTTACCTACATGTCCACAAGACCCCATCTCTGAAAGAACATTGCATCCTAGGGAATAGCAGATAGAACATAGACAGTGAGCCTGAAGGGGCCAGCATGCAGCCATCTTCCAGGAGCTCAGCCCCGCCAGTGATTTGTGAAAACAGCCCGTGGGAAGCCTCTCCTCCCGGGTCAGCAGTAATTTCATTTTTATATCAAATGACCCTGATAACATGGTTGGATAAAGATACCACCACCTCTTTGCTAGAATAGTCTTCAAAAGGAAAACACTACTGGTATCTATTGTAGGAAAAGATATTTTGGTTCCCCTGTGAGCTTTAACCAAATCTCTCCAGCTTGCTGAGATACAGATGCTCCAAACAGGGTTGAGCAATGGGCGGAACATGTGCTATCTACCCCAGCCTGTGGCTGAGGACTTTCCGAGCACTTCTGCTATGTTCCCATCAGAAGATTCATCGCCCATCAAAGTGTTCAGAGCCGGCTAACTTCATCAGAGCTGGCAGGACACTAGAAAACACTCTGACAGCAGCACAAGCCTTCACATGAGACCAAACAAAAATGCAGGTTGTGAAAGATGCTCCTGGGCCGGCGGAATTCCCCTCATTAGCAGGAAGCCAGGCTAGTCCATCCAGAGCCTGCCTCCTGCTGCATGCCTGGACTCTACTCTTGCTCTCACTGGGCTTGCTTCTGACAAGACAGCATCACCTAGTGGAGGAGTGCCAGGAGAACTCAGGATACCTGCATCACCAAATTCCTGGGGTGTTGGCTCTCAGATAAAAATGGAGGCTACATGTCATCACCCCTCAGTTCTTTATCATTGTAAAGTTTACTAGGAAGGACTTCCCACTTCTCAGAGGACAATAAAGGCAGAATAAGTCACATTTCTATGTTCAAAGTTCTCCTCTGGCTATTCAAGCTCACTGTGCTTCAGGTGGATCAGAGAGCAGGGGAGGACACTTTGGACTTGTGTGCACTCCCCTTCCAGCTGCCTCTGCCTCAGGGAAGAGGCTATGGGAAACCCTCTGTGTGTCTAATGTTTGGATGCTGAGGGTCATCTCTATGGTCTGTGGGAATATTCCTCTACTGAGGACACCATTCCTCCCTAGTCAACTTTTCCTTAGAAAAATTTTCTGGGCTTACACATAATACAATAGCTTGAGAATCTAGAAAAAGTAAAAAGTGAAAGAACATTTGCAATGAGCAGGGGCATCCAGAACAAGGGCAGTGTTTTGACGGGCACATTACTAACTGTAACTCCGATGGCTATGACATCAGCTCAGTTTTTGTACTGACAGCAGGGATATCTCCACATTCACCCATCAGAGCCTTCAGGGCTTCCTTTCAGCACATACTGAACTACTTTCTGCAAGACTAAACCTTAGTCAAAGATTCTTCTGTTTTAATTTAGTTTAATGGTACTATGAGTCTCACTCTACTGTGGAGTTTTAAAGAGAGTTTGTATGTGTATTTTTCCAAATAAAATTTATCTTAATGGAACCTTCAAAATATTCCCAAAATATGCTCATATGTCGGTATTGCCCATAATATATTCCTATTATTTTCAAACAATTATTTCTTTCAGGATATCTAAGAGATTCAAATTATACTCTCCATGCTATTCTGCCTAAAGGGTCTGTTTAGTCTCATGGGGGGATGTCAAAACGAATAAGATAGGATTGGAAGATTGATGGGGCATTGCAATCATGCAGCTTGGTACCCTCTGGGAGACCAAAGAGAACGGGCCAGACTGCCCTTGGGTTTTGGGAGTCTCTGCTGAGAGTGCAGGAGTAGCCATAGGTGCCTCACTCATTTGCAGCAGGCCCTTTACAAACTCAGCTAGGAGTACTGTTGGAGTGTGGCCTCTGCTAAGAAAACAAACAGCTCTCCCAGGCAAAACACTAGAGAGTGCTTGCTGCCTGCATTCTTCGAAGGAGGCCAGGAGAGTACCCTTCTACTGTTAGTTGGTACCCAAGGTGCCCAGACCCACCTCTCCATGATGGCACAAGTGCTCATTTGCTTCCCGAGAAATTCTTATAGCAGGGAGACCAGGGGACAGAGTTACCTCAGGTGACTCAGGAAGCTACTAATAGCCAGCCTCTTCCTCCTCCACAGTCCACACAAACACCCCAGGCTGTTATCACTGCAGCTGTATGAGTTACAAAGGCACTATGTACACTTTGTTGTTTCTCAGGCTACCGTCAACCAAGGTGAAGCAGAAGGCTTCCAAGGCAGCTAGCTACTCACTGGCCGTCATTGTCACAGTAACCCTGTCTTCCATGGGACATAGTCACCTATATCTACTCCACACCCTGCACTTCTGTCTGCAGTTGCTAAACTAGAATCCAGATTGCCAGGCAGCATCTGGTCTATGGCTAAACGGAGCTCTTGCTTTACCTGTACAAAAACTCTCACTCTTAGGAGAGCAGAACCAGCCTTGAAAAGCCTGAGACAAGGACACAGGTTACGTGTGTCAGATTCTGTGAGGCTTTCTTCCAGTCCTCTTTCTGATACCCCGAGGGAACACTCACTGCCTGGTAAGGCCCTGGTCTGGGACATGGCCATATCCCTTTGAGTTCTATTTCCACCTCTGTCAGGCCTGTGGCACTCCTAGAAACTATAGTCCTCTGCCATGATTCTGACATAGCATGCGGCTTGTCAGAGATCTCAGCTGATGCTGATGCTCACATGGGATACTAAGGCTGGGAAAGGAGGACGGGGAAAAGAAGAGATGATGCTCAGAGGTACAGAGTCTTAGAGGAGCAGCGCTATGAGCTAGTGCACTGCACGAAGAGCACAGTTAATAATGAGGACCAGTGCTGGCAAAGATGCAGAGATACGGGAATACTTGTCCACTGCTGGGAGAGTCCAGACTGGCACAGCGACTATAGAAACCAGTGTGGACATTCCTCACAAAGATGGAAGTGGATCTGCCGCATGATCCCGCTCTACCACTCTTGGGAACATACCCAAAGGACTCCATATCCTTCTGTAGAGATACGGGTTTCATCCATGTTCATTGCTAATCTATCCACAGCAGCCAGGAAATGAAAACAGCCTAAATGCCCACAGACTGATGAATAGACAATGAAAATGTGGTACGTTTACACACTGAAATATTATTCAGTCATTAAGAAAAACAAAATTATGAAATCCACAGGTAAACAGATGGAGCTGGAATTAAACATTCTGAGTGAAGAACCCCAGACCCACAAAGACAAATGTCCCATGTTCCCTCTTGTTTGTGGATATCAGTTTTGAATCTAAAGATATGTGTGTTTCACTCGGAATGCCATAGAGATCAAGATATTAGTAAGTGGGTCAATGGAGAAGATTTCAAGGAAGAGAAGATAAAACAAAGTGGTATAATGAGTTAATGGGGAATAATGAAAAAGGAGGGTTAAATTAATTAATTTCTTTATTATTCATATATTAGTATATATAATGTAATAACATTGAGTTATATAATTATTATTTATTATTAATTGAATACAAATAATTAAAATGTGGAGGATGGGAGAGCAGGGTAGAGGAAGGAATACAGTGAGGGTAAATAATACTCCTAGAGAGAAACTTAACTATCAGTCTTACCCAGCTGTGAACCCTGCAAGCTACAATCATGACTGGTGCTCAAGAGATCCCCATGGTGCAATGGTGACAGGAACCTCCTGGAGTGACCAACCACTTATGGTTACATTTAAAGACTGCTCTGTGAGATAGAAGTCATTCCTCGCACTATGGCTGGAAAAGACCCTGTGACAAGACAGGTAACAGGCCCTCCAGGAGAATCAAATCAGTCTGCTTACTATAGTATTAAACTGACTGCTAATGACTTATCATTATACTCACTGACTTATGCATCCCTTGACCCTCATCAGAGAAGCATGTTTCAGATAGATGGTAATTAATAAAAAAAGCCACAACTTGTCATAGTGTAGAAAATAAGATACTGGGGAAAGATTATAAGAACCAGAGGCTACAAGGAAACAGCACTTCAGACACGGCAGGGCACATATGGACTCACAACAGCTATGACAACATGCACAAGATCTGTGCAAGCTCAAGCCAGACCAAATCTCAGAATGGAGAGGGAAGGTGAGCATGAGATAACGACCGCTAGCTGAGGAGCTTTTGACAACTGACAGCTACTGAGAAATAGAGAATTCATTTTCTTTAAGAGTATATAGCCTCTAGTAAATTGATCATGCTCCCATAGAAGGCCACACAACCAAGAATAAATGGGCAGCACAAATTAGAATCAATGTATGTTAAAAACAAAACAACAAACTAGAAACAAAATTGTGGAAGGAAGGGGATATGCCAATCTTGGTAGAGCTGGGGAAGACAGTGAGTATGTTCAAACTACATTTTAGGAAATTCTTAAAGAACTAATAAACATGAAAAAATAATACATTATAGATTGCAAATTTGCCAAAAGAATAAATATTCAGTCTCTGGGAGCCCCCAAGGACCCAGGTTAGTTGACTCTGTTGGTCTTCTTGTGGAGTCCCTGAACCACCAACCAAAGAGCATACACGGGCTGGACTAACTCCCCTGCCCCCTGCACATATGTAGCAGACATGCAGCTTGGTTTTCATGCAGGTCTCCCAACAACTGGAGCAGGGACTTACCCAGACTCCTGTGTTGCCTGCCTATGGATTCCATTCTCCTAACTAGGCTACTTTGTCTGGCCTCAGAGGAAGAGAATGGGCCTAGTCCTGCAGTGACTTAGCCTCCCAGGGTAGGCTGACACCCAGGAGTGCCTCTCCCTTTGCAGAGAAGAGGAAAGAGGAATGGGGGAGGGACTGTTGTGATAGGTGTAGTGGAATGAGGAAAGCTGCAATCAAGATTTAAAGTGAACAAATAAACCAATGGGAAAGATGAACAAACAAAAAAGAGTAGATGTTTAATATTCTCTTCACAGAAAAGAGAAGTTGGTAAAGTGATGAATACATGAATTAACTTGATTAACTCTCCATAATCCAAACACAGATTAAATCACAATGCATACAATTCTCACAACTAGATGTTCATTTTTATGGTTAGAAAGACAGTTCAGCAGTTAAAAGCAACTGCTGCTTTTGCAGTGGTTAAAGGCTGAATTTGTAGACCTACGTGGCAGCTCACAACTGTTCGGCTTTAGCAAGTACCAGGTGATGTGGATAGCCTCAGCCTTGTATTTTGATCCTAGTTCCACCCTTCTGGGAGGGGCTGCAGAGGAGGATTGAATCTGTACACAGGTGATGTCTTGTAAACCTTCTGTCCAATTAAAACCTGTAAAATAAAGGCTAGAGCCAGAGATTGGGCAGTAGAAGGGGAGGCAGAGAAAAAGGCTTAGGGGAGGAGTGAGAGGAATTTGATATAAAAGGAGGAAGCAGAGCAGAGCAGAAGCAGAAAGCAGAAGCAGAGGAAGAGGAGGAAGAAGCAGAAGCAGAAGGAAGCCGGCAGTAGAAGGAAGCCGACGACGGAGGAGCCAGAGCTCGGAGGACAAGGACGCGTCCTGGATGAATTGCAAGTTATAAGGGATCTCATAGCTGGGGATTACAGTAGTGTAGTGGTAAATCTGCCCAATCCAGGCGTGCAATTTATACCATAATTATTGAGTTGTGTTTTTCTTTGACTGGTCTCATTCGCGTAGGAGATCTTACAGCAACAAATTTGGGGTTTAAATAATTCCTTCTATTGCAAATTGGCGCCCAACTTCTACTACAACCAGGCATGCACATGATACACATAAACACATGCAGGCAAAACACCCATACACATAAAATAAATAAATCATTTAACTTGTAAGATTCCATTTTATTATTTATTTGGTTAGTTAGTTTTTGAAACAGGGTTTCTCTGTGTAGCCTTAGCTGTCCTGGAATTTGCTCTGTAGACCAGGCTGTCCTTGGATCAGCCTACTTCTGCCTTGTAAGAGCTGGGATTGAAAGCATATGCCACCACCACCCAGCTAAGATTTAATTTTTTAAACTAAATTATTAGAAGTAAAAAATATACTTTTAATAAAGTTATTTTGACTGATTAATAAGGAAAGAACAAACTGGGTATGCTCCCAAAGTAAGCAGCAGGGAGGAAAGTGAGCAAGGTACTCAGGGTAAGGGATGAGAGAGGAATACATGATTTCCTTGGGCTTGGCATCATCCGCATGCTTTAATGCTTTGAAGGGAGAGACAGAATGGGTGAGTGGCACCCGACACAGGAAAACACAACTCAGTGATGCCAGCTGCACGGAGGGAGGCACAATGGTGGTGGTCACACCCAGCACACAGAAAGGCATCACAGCTCAAAGTAAACGGTGACCAATGGAGCCCATGATGTCGCCCCAGCACCCGGGAGAGCATGCTGACCTGCTCTATTAACTCATCCAGAACACAGTCTCGAGGGCCACTCTTAGATTTATGATGCCTATTATTGAGTTGTAGATCAGCCTAGATATTGCATGTCAGTATAAACACCTTTTCACACTCTTCACCATATAACTTGTCATTTTTAATCTCCCACACTGATGTTCAACCATCACAGTGTAAATACAGCATGGACCATAGTTTCCATGTGACTAAAAGGAGTGGCTCTATTGCTGATGGGGGATCTTTGATTTATTTCATCCGAGGTGCCCCAGGAATATGCTATGATTTATGTCTCCACACAGCGGTCTGATTAGTTCACTCTGGGCTAAAAAGGCAAACCATTAAAGGCATTATGATTTCAACCAGAACGTTACCCCAGTAAGCACAACAGTGACATCTTGTGCCTTGGAACATATGTGTTAGCAGAGACCTGTGCTTCTTGATTAGCATCGGGATGATGGAACAGATGTGACCAACCAGAATAACTGAAATTGTTTGAAAACACTGAAGCTACAGAGATCACTCAGTCAATAAGAACTTGCCTCAAAAGCAGGAAGACCCGAGTTCCATCCCCAGACCCCATGGAGTTGCACTTGAAATCCCAGAAAAAGTGAATGAGATGCAGAAACAGTGGTCCCCTAAAAGCTCTGGAACCAGCTAACTTTGCCTGCCGTGAGTTCCAGGCCAAGAAGAAACCCTGTCTCAACAGAAAAATAAACGGAAAGTTCTTGAAGGACAACACCTGAAGCCATCTTCTGACCTTGACATGCACATGTGCACCCCCACACATGTACATCCACACAAACAGAAAAATTAGTTAATGACTTAATTAAAATACTGAAATGTCTCCCTTGATGGACCAGTCCCAGCCATATTTGGGGGTGATGAACAATTCCAATGGAATGCCAGTTTTTGTTTTATTCTGGTTATGGCATTTGTGGGTTATAAAGTTCATGGGTAAGGAGCTACTAAGCCCCAGGCATGACTTCCCAGCCGGTTGCTGAGCAATCTGGGACTAGAAGTTAGCACCTGGTTGAAGAGAGCTTTTAGGAGAGAATGTTATGTAGCCTTGCCTAAACCACAGCTCACCAACCTACCCATATGGTGCACAGCCTTCTGGGAGGTGACACACAAGACTGACAGTTATGCATACAAGAAGCCTAGCATGGAGGCGGGGGTGGGATACCACACCTATGAGGAAACAACAACAACAACAAGAACGAACAAACTAGAACAAAGATATCTATCTTTGATTACCCACTGAAATGATGAGATGAGGGATTTTAAGCACTTATGACCACAGTCCTGGAATTGACAGGGAAAGTGACAAGTCTCACCAGAAAATCAGTCTTAGAAAGAGTCAAGTACTGGACCTTAGAACTGAAGAACACAATGATGGAAACCAAGAAGCTGATAGACGGATGGGCTTCACAGCCTGTGACTCAGCAGAAGACAGGTTGTAAACTGGAACTAGGACATGGACAATACAAGGAAGAGCATGAGAGAGCCCCGAAGCATGGGGAAAGGCCTTCCTACACCTGCTGTTTGAACAGGGAGATAGATCACTGTGTGAAGAGTAGATTAAAACTCAGCCATACACCGTGGAAAGTTGCTATAGTCCAGGCTACTCACAAGTCTGAGTCAGATGGATACCATGCCCGGGAATTTAAGACAAGCCTGGGCATCACAGTAAGACTCTGCCTCAAAAATAAAAAGTTTTACAAAACTAACACCATAATTCAGTTATGAACTTATAAACTTCTACAAACCTGAAGCAGGATAAATAGGGAGCAAAGAACACCAGAGCCGTCATCTTGCTTGCCTTGAAAAACTTTAAAGCATGGTAAAAGGTCTGCAGAGACGAGTACGTCAAAGCCTGAGAGCTGAGCAAATAAATAACTGACAAAAGATTAAAACCCACAGGATATTTTTAAATCAAAGATCAAAGATAATGAAAGAACAGCTTACTTCCCCAAGTCCTGGAGGCCTTGGGTGACTTCAGGGAAGACTCCAAATGGTAGTTCTCATGCCTTCCAAGTCCATGTGCTCCACAGACAGGACTCTCCTGGGCTCCTCCACCCTGGATCTGCAGGAGAACATCAGGGCTCACGACAAGTCCTCCTCCTTTTGACATTGCCCTCAACTCCAACCAGTGCTCCAGGATCTGCCATCCGACAGCTTCTCCATGGTGTACAGGTTCCCTGTCTCTACAGACCACAATGCCATTTCTTCACACTTGTTTTAAATACTTGGTCAATGCACCTTAATCCAGAGTTTTATTTTAAGAGATCTCATTCCCAGGTTCAAACTGCCCATTACTAACTGAGCCCAGCCCTAACTATTATGGAGATAAATAAGATAGAAAAATTCTGTATTCTCAGTTCATAACCCATAGAGAGCCCACATGTAGGTAACAGAGAGGTAGTGCCAATCTAGAGTGCAGGATAGCACAGGCCAGAGACTGCTGCTGTCTGTATTTCTTGGCCTGTAGAAGGCACTGAGAGTATCTAGGGAAGGTACTTATTTACTCACTACTTGGTCAGACAGAATCATGCAGAAAGGCTTTACCCGGTTGCGTGCGTGCATGCGTGCATGCGTGCGTGCGTGCATGGGAGGGCAGAGAGAGAGGGGTGACGGGGTGGCAAAATGAAATACTGTGGGTAGCACCTTTCAAATAGAAAAAAACAATGAACCAAAGTGAAGGAAAGGCTATCCAGCCCCCACCCTGCATGCCCTCCCTCCGAGGGTATTTCATTCTCCTGCAGACCCCTGTCCGGTGGAGGCAAGCTTTCCAGCCAGAGGCTAGGATGTACAGGGTTTGGTTTGGCTCTTTCAGAGCCACTGTTCCTCTCATCTCTTCCAAGGCCACCTGAGGTTCTAACTCTCTATCACCATGGAAACTTCCCTGATGGGACTTTGCCCTGCTGGCCTGTCACTGCTTCAGCACCTGTCTTTCCATCCATCAAGTCCCCCAAGAAGGCACTAGACACTCCCTTAAGTCTATTACGCTCTCCTTAAATCCCGCAGTTCAAGGCAAGAACTACTTATTGTGACAAACGAACGGCCCCAGTATCTAATGTAGCCACTTTCAGAGTAAAAATTGAACCAACAACTTATAAAGGAAAGCGGGTTCCCTTTGTAGTGATTACATTAATAGAAGCCACTAGCCATGTCTGCAGGTCTGTGCACACATGCACACACACACTCTAATGAAATTCACTCCTCTACCCCTGCAACAATGAGACATTCCTTTATGCAATATATGCCAGCCAAGGCCAGAAAGAAAAATTTAAATAAGAGAAAAGATATTTTCCTGGAATTTTGTTTTTGTTTTGTTTTGTTTTGTGGTTTTAAGACAGGGTTTCTCAATGTAGCCCTGGCTGTCTTAGAACTTGCTCGTACGTAGACCAGGCTAGCCTCAAACTCAAGAGATCTGCCTGCCTCTATTTCCTGAGTGCTGGGATTAAAGTGGGTGCCACCACCACCCAGCTTTCCTAGAAATTATTAATGTTATAAAAAGTTGGTTTTCACTAAATTAATAACATAATTTTCATCTAAATATTAACATTATTTTAGAAATTTCAAAATTAAAAAAAAAATTACAGTTCACCTGAAATCTTATATGAACAAATAAAAAAGAACTGGGTAGACTATTGTAACCAGAAAACAAAATATATGAAGAATCCTTACAACAGCCTAAATGGAAGAATAAATAATTCTATGTTTGAGTGTAAAATATATAGACCCAAACTAGATCCTGATTTATAGAACTTCCTCTACAAAAAGGCAGCATCTGAAGTCCTCACAGTGTAAAACCTTGTACAACAATTAGTGCCTAAGGGCCAGGGACACTGGGGAAGGTGGGGTTACCTAGCATTCCCAGTATAACTAAAAGAAGAGAGAAAAATATAGAAGGGAGGGGGAGGGAGGAGAGAGAGGGAGAAGGAAACAGAGCAGGGAGGGAGTTAGGAGAAGACAGAGAAGTCAATACTCTGAAAGAAGAGAACAATACTTAGGCACACTATATTGACATCTGAAAAAAAATTATGCCTGACCTTTATCTCATATCTTACCTGAAAATAAATTAGAAGTTGATTAAAGTTGAAGGTAGAGATAAGACCAAAAAGATAATAAAAATAATTATCTGGCTATTGCTGCAATCTATAAGTGGAAAGGACTCTCTAAGATTGACATCAAAGCAGAAACCATAAATACTGGCTAATATGAATACATAAAGTGTCTATATGCTGAAAAAATACTGTGTTTATTGGTTCAGATGCAATTGTGATAGCATAATGTTAAGAGTGAGAGAGGTTCACTTGAGTGACAGAACAAAGTTAAAGGTCACATCCATCCCAGCAAGGAGGCAAAGAGAACTGTGCTGACTGGTTACGAATGGTAATGCCCAGAAACTGCATTCACCAGCATAGCAGGATGGCGGTGGGAGGTTTGTTATATCAGAGAAGAGGGAAGGGCACTCTGATTCCCTCTGCCCACAGAAAAACATTTATTATTATTATTTGCTCGACAAGTCTAGCAAATGTAAAAAATTATGTATCTATCTTTATATCTATTTCCATCAAAAAGCTAGGAATTAGTTGTCTATGCCACGCTCAGAAACTAAAACTTTGTATAGTTCTACAACATGCAGCTCATTACCACTGAGACTATTAAAGCCAAGACAGAACCAAACCATCCACTCAGAGGTATCCTCATGTCTGCTTATTGTTTATTTACTATACAATAGTACATTTAAGAAAAAACAATATGTGAGAAACTTCATATATACATCTATATAGGACAATCAACCAAAGTTCTGACTCTCAGCACATCTGTAATTCATGATATCTGCAAGAGGAACAGTGTGAGAGTATATACACAATAATTTTTGGTCTAGAACTAAGAGGAAATTCTAGAGCAATGTTGAGACAAAAGAGAAACAGTGGGAAAGATAAAAACTTAAATTGACACAAAATGTGCATGATCTGCATTCAATGCTCTGTGTGAGATCTCCTTGTTGCCACAAGCTGGTTCCTGCTTAGATGAACTTCACCTCTTCCTTGTATGTTACTGGGGTGTTTTATAATAAAGATGTCTTCCAGTGTATTATGATGCAGACATAAAGTGAGGTGTTTGGGGTGTCAATGGATGTGAATCAAGGTGAGTCCAAAGTAAGTAGAAGGAACAAATCATAAAGGGAAAGGCTAAAATCAAATAGAAACTAGAAAAGAATGTTTTCTGAATGTATTTATGTTGGGTGGAAAGAGACAATGAAATGACAAAAGAGGAGACTTCACAATGGAAACTTCCGATCTAACAGGGTAAGGAAATGCCACAAGAGTCAGCAGCTTAGGCAAAAATGAGTTCTGTAAATCAAACAGATCAACCCAAGAAACACAAAAAGGATGTAGAAATGTAAAGCCATCCCAGAGAAACAGTTGACAGGTTTAGTCTCTTACAAAACCTGCCCACACAGTCCTAAGCCCAGATGTCTTCTCTGGTAAATTCTATCAAGTCTCTAGGAAAAGCAGAGAGACCAAAAGCAGATGTGTCAATATAAGAAGAACTATAGACAATCACCCTAGAGGAGATGGATACAGAAAACTTTAAATATTAGCAAAACTAATCTGCAGTGCACAAAATGATATAAAACGGATACTAGTTCTCGATACCGAGTTCATGGTCTCCAAACATCAATAATATTTTGGAAAAGTAAAGGGATTCCTTGTCGGCCTGACAGAGAGGTGTCTGTTTTTTAAAACTGAGGTGGAAAAACCCAATCTCACTGTGGGTAGCATCATTTCCTGGGCAGGAGATGATAAACTGTATAAGGGTGGGAAAAGCAAGCTGATATATTCATTGATCTCTGTCATTACTTATGAGTATGATATTGTCAACTCCCTCAAGCATGTGATTTCCCTCTTGTTGTAAGCTAAAATAAATCTTTCTTTCCTAAAACTTCGTTAAGGGATTTTATCACAGTGACCAGAAAAGAAACTGAGAAAAATTATTACTTTCCAATTAATAATAAATTTAATATGCCAGAGTAGTTCAATTTAATCTTTTAGTTACTATATAGTTTGAATTATATTGAGTTTTTTCCCTCGGAGCCAGCTAACTTACTTTTTACGGTTATCAATTATTAGCTCAGAGCTACTGTGATGTTACAATTTAACAGAATGCCCACACATACAAGCATTCTGAATTTAATACTGAAAGTTCTACTCAGCCATAAAACTGCAAATAAATGAGTTTAAAGTTTAAAAAAGATAAATATAGGCAGTTTACAAAAGAAAAAAGACAAGAATGTCCATTCATGGCCAGGCAGTTGTGGCGTATGCCTTTAATCCCAGTACTTGGGAGGCAGAGGCAGGAGGATTTCCGAGTTCGAGGCCAACCTGGTCTACAGAGTAAGTTCCGAACAGCCAAGGCTACACAGAGAAACCCTGTCTCAAAAAACCAAAAAAAAAATAAAAATAAAAATAAAATAAAATAAAAACAAAAACAAAAAAAGAATGTCCATTCATATGAAATAATGTCCAAAATTAAGATTAAAGAGTACAGTAGGAGTTTGACCAAGCCTACAGTCCCAGAACTCAGAGAGACTGAGGCAGAAAGCTACAATATGAAGGACAGCCTCAGACAGGGAGGCTATCTCCAAAAACAATATTGACAATAAAGAATACAAATAAAAACTAAGCAAAAGTTCTGGTATAAAATAAGATCGGTACTGATGTAGATGGTAACCTCTAATATATAGAATTTAAAGAAACAGAGTTCTTAAATGTTGTCAATAGGAATGCATATTTCTATAAGCTATTGGATAAAAATGTAACCATGGATGTCAAATTTTAAGTCTGCGTAATCTTTTACCACATTTCTCAGAATCAGCCCAGTGGGAAGGCTACTGTGAACACTGGAGAGCATCTATTGTAGGTTTGTTCATATGAGTAAGCACAAAACTAGAAAGAAATTCACTGTTCAAACAATGTAATTTTGCTTGACTGGTGTTAAACTGACAGAGCTAAACTAGAACACAACTTTTACCTTCACAACAGGACACTGAGAAACGGAAATACCAACGACATAATGCTGTACTTACTGAGTCAGAAAGATGTTTCAATACACAATACCTAAGAGGGAGGCCATACAGATATAGAGCTGGACTATAAATCAGCACGTATTATATAAAAACATTTTTTGAGTGGTTTTTCTTAAAACAGGGTTTCTCTCTGTAGCCCAGCCCAGAACTCACCATGTAGCTCAGGATGGTTTTGAACGTATGGTCCCCTTAAGCCTGTCTCCCAAGTGCTAGAATTACAAGTATAGGCTGTCTTGCATGTTTTCATAGCAAACAAAACTCTGTATAAACTTTTATCAAAAGAATAATAATGATTATTAGAGGACAGTAAGGTATATAGTTAGAGGTGTGTATGTGTGTGTGTATGTGTGTGTGTGTGTGTGTGTGTGTGTGTGTGTGTGTGTTGTTTAGTTGAATGGGTTTAGGTGTTTGTTTGTTTTGTTTTGTTGGTTTTCTGGTTTTGGGGGGTTGTTCTGTTTTTGAGACAGGTAATTCCACAGCCCAGGGAGGCTACAAATTCACTATGCAGCCCAAGCTGGCTTTGAATTCTTAGGAATTCTCCTGCCTCTGCCTCCTTATTGCCCACAGCAAGCTGTGCACTCAGACTGGTTTTTATTTTTACTTTACATCTATTCCAAATACCTAAAGTTTTCTAATAATTCCATATTAATTTGTGCGTTTATGTGCCTGTTTGAGGGGAAGGGTGTATATCAATATGTATGTGCAGGCAGAAGCCAGAGTACAACCCCAAGTAGCATCATCATTCCTCCAATGCTATGCACCTTGACTCTTAAGAAAGAATCCCTCCTTCAGAGCACTCAGCCCTAAACTGGATGCCTTGATCACATCCATCCTCTCAAGGCTTAACCACTGGCTGCATAGGTTTAAGTCAACTTGACACAAGCTGAAGTTGTCTGAGAGGAGGGAATCTTAATTAAGAAAATGCCTCCATAAGATCAGGCTGTAGGCAAGCCTGTAGGGCAATTTTCTTAATTAGTGACTAATGGGGAGGGCCCAGGCACTGTGGGTAGAGCCATCCCTGGGCTCATACTGAGTCTAGGTCTATAAAAAGGCAGGCTAGGCAAGCCATGAAGAGCAAGCCATAAGCAACAGTGCTCTGTGGCCTCTTCATCAGCTCCTGCCTCCAGGTTTTAGCCATTTTGAGTTCTAGTCCAGAATTCCTTCAATGATGGACTATGATGTGGAAGTGTAAGTCAAATAAACCCTCTCCTTCCCAAGTTGCTTTGCTCACAATGTTTCAGCACAGCAACAATAACATATGGGATCTATATGGAAGGGAAGGCAGAAAGACTACAGAAGCCAGAAATGGTAGATGACTCCAAAGAAACCTATGGTTTCATATGATGAACATATGAACTCACAGAGACTGTAGCAGCTTGCACAAGACCTGTACAGGTTCAATCCACACAAAGAAGAAATAGGCATAAAGTCCCACCCCTAGCCAAGAAGAAATTTGCAGCTATTAGCTTCTGGGAAGGAGACACTGGCTCTATCAACCATGCTCCAGAGTAGGCCTCTTTCTCAGGAGTAATTGATCAACACAAACTGGACTCCATGAGATTTTGTTTGGTTGTTGTTGTTTAAGAGAGAAAAAGAACATGAAATTGGATGGGGCGAGGGCTCTGGAAGAAATTGGGAGAGAAGGAAGAATGTTATCAAATATATTCTTTTTTTTTTTTAAGAAGAAAAAAGGAAAAACAATGGGGGTCTCTCACTGGCCTGGAGCTCCCCACATCAGCAAGCCTACCCCAGGGGTGGCCTACAAGTATAGTCTACCGCATCCAGATTTATTGATTGGATTCTGGAGCCAAACTCAGATCTTCATGTTTATAATACCAGCATGTTATCCACTGGTCATTTCCCTAGTCCCATATATTAAATTTTAATGTAAATCTTGGGTTATAAATTTAAGGACTTGAATGAATCCTTGTGTGGTAGTTTGAATAGGAATTGATACAACAGACTCATGTGTTTGAATGGTTGGCCATAGGGAGTGCCACCATTAGGAAGTATGGCCTTGTTGGAGTAGGTGTGGCCTTACTGGGGGAAGTGTGTCGCTGTGGAAGCAGGCTTTGAGGTCATATATGCTCAATTCTGGCCAATGTGGCTCACAGTCCCCTGCTGTAGATGTAGAACTCTCAGCAACAGGTCTTCCTGGACCACGTCTGCCTACACGTTGCCATGCTTCCCACCATGATGATAATGGACTAAATCTCTGAAACTGTAAGCCAGCCTCAGTTAAATGTCCTTTATGAGAGTTGCCGTGGCCATGGTGTCTCTTCACAGTAATAAAAACTCTAACTAAGACAGCTCGCCTTTCCCATATCAACCTCTCACGGAAGTCAGAACTATGAAACTAACAGCACAAAGCAGAAGCCCCCTCCCTGCCTTGCTGTACTTGTTTGCCCACACCAATGAAAACAGTTGGTGAACCGGGCTCCAGAGTGCTGGCATCACCCACACTCTTATCTCATCGTCTGGCCTGCTGCCTGATGGATGAGTTGTGACATCATGGTATATAAGGATGCATGCTTAAGTAGGGAGAATCCACTGAAAGGCGCTAAGTCAATGCAAAGAAAGAAAAGTATGTGAATATAGAAGAATTATAAAATTCCACATACATGGGACAGCAACTTTTCTGTTGATAATTACCTTCGTTTGCTTTCTATCACTACCGTATACACCATGGCCAAACCAACGTGAGAAGGTTTACTTGGCTTACACTTTCAAATCGTAGTCCACTGAGGGGTGTTAGAGACAAACTCAAGCAGGGCAGGAACCAGAGGCAGAAACTAAAGCCTCTTGGCTTGCTCAGCTTGCTTTTTAAATATAGCTCAGAATCACCTGCCCAGGGGTGATCACACCCACAATGGGCTGAGACCTCCCACACACTTACCTGTAGGCAATTTGATAGACCCATTTCTCAACGGAGGTTCCATCTTCCCAGGTAACTCTAGCTTGTGTCAAGTTGACAAAACCAAACTAGTACAATAATAAAGCTCCAACTATCTTAGGAGGAAAAATCAAGAAGCAACAAGCTATGTATGTTCTGAGTTTTAGCACTCTTAAACTTGAATCTTCAAATGAGATAAAGCAGTTGTCAAACAGATTTCCATGTCTGGTTGGGTCTTAAAGAATAAGTGAGGCAGTGACCACTCAGTCCTTGTGCCTGGTGTCTAGACCTGGGAGCAGGTGGATAGTCAGAGTCTGTGTGAGAAGAATATGTATCCATAGGAAGGCAGAGACACAGCTAGCAGCTGGGACTACTCCAATGTAAGAGTTACGTGTCTGTGGTCTAACTGGAACCCAACACTCTTCACTATTGAAATAACCAACCCAGTAGCCCTAGCTCATATCTGTTAATAGCTTTAAAAAAAAAAAAAAAAAAAGGTAACAGGTAATTGAGATAACTCCTCCCCTTTCCATCCTATCATACCAAAGACAGCCTTCTCAAGCAGGCAATACAACTGAAGCTGCCTCAAAAGGTAAAGGCCTCCCAAGCTTACCATGTTTATTACTTCACAGAACATCTGATTATCTAAGAAGGAGCTCATTTGGTCTGATATAATTACACATATGCTTGTTTACTCTGTCATCATGCTAGAACACAGCTCAGAGTCTCCCCAGATATCAGCACCATATTCTTGGTCTTCCCAGACTCTGTGGAGCCAAATAAACATCTATTGTTTACAAATAGCCCAGTCTGTATCATTCTGTTATAGCATCAGAAAACAGACTAAGAAGAAACACTGATGTGTCTATAGGAATCATGGGAGAATCTACATACAAGCTCAGCTAAATTTGAAACAAAAGAAGGAAATAAGATTGGTAGAAGTTGGACCCTAACAGTGCAGTATGGACTCACAGAATAAAAGTACCCTCAGCAAAATTTGGGGTCACAGTGAACTGCCAGTATGCTTATCCCACTGGTAAGATCAGTTTTCCCAGACGTGTCTTGAGAGTCTTGCTCCCCCATCCCTTTGGCTTTAGAGACACGCTACCAAAGTGCCAGACCTTTACTGCTGATACATTAAAACTAATAAGGAAGCATTCTAGTTTAATGCATTGTCTTACAAGTTTATCTAGATAATTATGCCCATGAAACGTATAAAATTTTACAATTAGACTCTGGCTCCTAGGAAATCACCATGCTCTGCCCCTCACCACACACACACACTCACAACCTCTTGAGAGTAATCAGAACAGCTTCCTAGTAATCTCATAGTTTGCAATTGCCTATGAACACTTTAATTTTTGATCTCTGTGTCTGGCCAAGCCCAGGCATCATCTTTATTGCTCTCCACTTTTCAACACTTCTCAGCTAGTGTGCTGCCCGCTGCCCATATGACTCATGCACATGAAGGCACATGCACAGAAACTTTTACAGGTGTGCCCTGTGCTGAGACTATACCATATCTCCCTATGCTATCCGGTCACAGCCCTGGTCTTCCACCAACTATGATTTCCCTCTTGGGTCCCTCTGCTTGCTTCTGCTCTACAGTTATGTGATTCAATTCTTGGTTTATCTTCCTTCCTAGATTGTGAGACCAGAGACAAGCCATTCTATAACTTGACTCTTAGACCCTGGGACTACAACCTGTTGAGCATGTGCCTTTCAGGTTTCATAAAAAATTAGGATGAGATATATCTAGGAGTCAGTCTCCCATGGAGGAGCAGTATAAAGAGAGATGCAAACATGGAGTGGCACTATCAACTAGCCACAGAAATTGTTCAAAGGATGGAAATTGTAAGCCTGAGCCTCAAAGGGACAGAATCCCAGGGCAGTCATTCAGGGTATCTGTTGGGAGCATCCATGCATTTGTTAAACAACTGCAGAAACTGCCTGTGAAAACTGACAATTTGTGTGAATTGGGTAATGATACTATACCCAATTTATAACATAGGTTCCAAAGTCAAAAAATTACTGTGCACCCTGTGAAATAACTGGGGCTGGAGGCAGCTTGCAGGAGCACCCATGGGCTACTGTAGCTTCTGGACTGGGAGGATCTCATTTTATAGCCCTATCTTTCTAAATGATATCCTGAACTAGGGAATAATTTAGATAATAAATCCACTTCAATTACTGTCCATTAGAAGGAAAACATTAAACTGTGGCAGGGCTCATGGGAATTACAATCTGTGTTTCAGGTAAGGACTAACCCAATGCTTGCCCAGGCAATGGTGCTCTGCACTCCTTACCTGCTCTCTTATGAAAAGAGCACTGGACAGTCAAATGGCAGACTGCTCACAACGCTTGCAAAGAGATGACCCAGCATCTACAATGTTGTGTCACAAAGTTGGACTCCCCCACTTTCTATCAGTCTCCTCCCAGTCTTTCCTTTTATTTGACTTCTCTCAGCCATTCTGGCATTCATAAGATCTTCTTGCACTTTTTCTTGTTTTTGAGGATTTTCCTGGGACCTGGGGGTCACCAATTAAGCTAGGCAGGGTGGCCTGTGAACCCCAGGGATCCATCCATCTCTGCCTCCCCAGGACTGGGATTACAGGCATGTGCTACCTCACCCAGCTGATTTTATGGGTTCTCAGAAATGAACCCAGGTTCTTATGCTACAAAGCAAACATTTTACCAACTGAGTCACCTCCCCTAACCTCATCCTAAAGAGTCTGGCTAGCTCAGCCCTAGCAGAACTCATCCAGGCCTGGCCAGCGGCAGCCACGGGTGCTCAGGCCACACAGTCATGTCTATTACCCAAGCCTCTTGGACAGGTCAGGTCTCAGAGAAAACAGCTGGTTCAAGGGTTAAGTAAATGCTCCAAAATGTATCTATTTCAGTAATTTTCCCTAAAGCATTCCGGAAAAAGTGCACTAATGATTTACGCTAATATCCATTACAAGACAGAGAAATTTATTTTTGTGCTTGTGAGCATTTAAGAATCTTAACTATCCTATGTCAGCACAGAGGACAGTGAGTCAGGACCCCCTCCCGACTGTCTTCTGTGCAGTCCATATGACCGCCTCATTCGATAGAAAAACAATTAACAGCAATGACTTTCCTTTCTCTTCTGCCTCATCTTAGCAATGGGAAATTCATCAGGAAGCTAGTAATCCAGTGAGCCTTCAATGACCACACTGGACAGAAGGGATGAGAGAGGGGAATCCAAACGCTCTGATATTCCAGGGAGGGTAGAGAGTGTTAACACATCCTTCACATCTACTCTTTCTTTCTCCTCCTCCCTCAGTAGCATAATTCTCCCAGGCCCACACCAACTGCTATCCATGAGTTCCAAAGCCTCAGAGGCAATCCATTGATTAAACTCATTCCCTTAAGGGTAATGAAAGCAGCAATAGTGGATCTAAGACTGATGGGATAAAATGATAATATCCCAGCCATAAATGGCTCCCAGGAGAAGCTAGGATATACCTAACCTTCAAAGACACTGATGTTAGAATTAATCCTACAGCACACGGGCCCAGACTAGGTATAATTAGGAAGCATGTGGGGCTGGGTGGGGGTGGGGGTGAATACTATGAGCAGAAATGACATGTTGTGCTTAGGGGAAGAAAATATGCTCTAGGGAAACAGTAACTTTTCTTTCTGGGACAGAGGATCCCGTCATTCACAAGTGAGCTGAAATCCCAAGATTCTGAACAGCCAGTGGAGGTACGTCCTGGGCAGCACTGTGGTGCTTACAGCACAGGTCACGTCCTGCCTGTCTTGTTCTAGTGTTTGTGTTTTAGGGTTTTGGCTTTGGGGAGGCTCTGATTTCCACCACCAGAGTGTTAAGCTATAGGAGAAACTAAATGGTGTTATGTTCACTGTTCTGGATACTTGATGTTGTTTATAAAAGGAGAGAGAAGGATGATTCCAGTGATGAAGGAAGGAAGGGAGAGGGAGGGAGGGAAACCGAGAAGAACAATGAAGGACTTGCTGTGCTGTGTGGGGCTCTAGCCACTGAGAAGGGCAAAGTGGGCTTTGCTGTGCTGTGCAGGGGTTCTAGCCTTAGTCTGATTTCTTTGACTGGCATTTTAATGCACTTTTAATGTAACCCAAGGCCCTGACATCTTTTCTTTTCACTTATTTTACCAATCACCTGAGCCAATAACTGAGTTAAATTTAGTTCTTAATTTTTAATTTTATGTAAACACATCCTTTGAAATCCCACACCACTGAAGGTTTTCTATACAGTGACCCCTGGAACACCACTACCTACTACAAGTGCCCAGAGCCAGCTAACCCTCCAGCCTCGAGGCCCTCGCTGCACCCATTTACCTGAGCACTCTTGGCCCCACGCCCATGCTCTAATTCCTCTCTGACACCGTCGGCACACATGCTGCTAGCTCCCAGGTCTGCATTTGACTTCCTCGGGCCTGTGCTCACGAACTCTTTGCCGTGCTCCCTCTCGTGAAAAGCTCTTTTTTCTCCTCGGGGTAAGTTCATTACATTACTCATCTCCGATTTAATATTAATAAACAAAACTCAAAATCCCGAGGTCACACAAGTATTTTTGGTGTGCATTATTTTAGTGAAACAAGAAATATGAAGACAGTGGCTTAGCATCAGGCTAGCAAAGCCAGCCCTCTGCTTGGTCCGCCACACTTTAACACAGAGCAAAGGGTCTACGAGTCTCCACTCAAGGAAAGAGTCACCTGCAGATCTGACCTCTTAGGGTGTGGGAACTTTTTCATCTTTATTGTCCTAATTCACGCACATAGATATCCACTAATTAATTAAACATCAGTCATTATCGAAAGATTCAATTATTTTTATTACCTCATACCAAAGCTTTCCCTAAAAGTTTAGGTCATTAAATAATAATGGTTACCTTTTTTTTCACAGCACTTCTGTTAGGACACACTTTACTGAATGTAATCCTTGTACGAACCCTTAGAAGCAAAGATTGGAGTGATGAATAAAAGCGATTAAGTAATTTGCCCGAGTTCAAAACACTGGTAAATGATAGAACTAGTTTTCAAATCCAGACCTTTTTGATTTCAGATAAAAGTTAAAATAAGTTTTAAAATAATGATCTTTACTGGTTAACTCTCAATTAATCAGAAGATCCATTTAAACACAATTCCCCAGGCTCCAAAACTGTGACCTCAAGTAAACCAACCATCTTCACACAGCTGAAAATGTGGCAAGCAGGAACTGGTCTCTCCTCCCTGAGGTCAGTGCTGATCTGCCTACTTGCTCCTCACAGCAAGGAGATGAGTAGTTTTCATCTGGCCTGGCCGTAGGGATAAAATGACAGCATCTTCACAGCACAAATACATCATCAAATGCGTGTGCGTATGCACTCGTGCATCACATGCATGCGCGCGCTCACACACACAACGTTCCCGCGTGTGCGCATGAGCACACAAACATACACACTATTGCCTATAAATAAATTCCTTTGTAAAAGCGATCCTTCCCCCGAGAGGTGGTTTAGTAGAAGCCGGAAAGGACAGTCACAGACAGCATTCAGACCTTAGCCTTGAACATCTGGTACAGAGCTGTTGGTTGCTAACTCCTATCGGTTTGAACATCTGAAATGCAAGGCTGTAATTAGAGCCCACGCAGGCAATCCTAGCACATCGAACCCTATCAGCCTGCCCTGCCTTTCCCCACGTGCCCCTTAGGCCCTCTGCCCTAACTCTCCCTGTCAGAGGTGATAACTCATTAACCCAGTCTACTGTTTGATTGTATGTAACACACGTCGAGGGCCGTGGGTGAGCAGACTCACTGTTAATTCATTTACAGGAACTTAACATTTGATACCACTCCCAAAGAAACAGACATGTTACCAGGAAACTGGCAGGGGAATGCTTTGCTCTAAAGGGGCAGCAGTTTCCAGCAGTTCTGTTGAGGTTAAGGACTCATTCCTAGGGCAGCAATCACAGAAATATGGGGGATCCAGGTACCCCCAAGCTCCACCAGAACCCTTTCACACGCGAAAGGTAACCTAGTTGCACCCCAATGTCCTCTATGTCATAAAGTATACCACCCACCTGGGGCATTTCACACATTACAGTTTCGTGGCATGATACGCTCTTCCTAAAGTCCCTCAGAGCTCAAACACTGGTGACTCTGTCCCCAGCCAGTAGCACTACTGAGAGGAAGTGGACTCTTTGGGAGGTGAGGCTTAGTGAAAGGAAGTGCAGCCACTGAGGGTGCTGAGACCGTAGCTCCTCCTTCATCTTGATTTCTTGTTCACAGGAGGTGAGAGGCTTCCTCCAACAGGACACTCTGCCTCACCACAGAACAAAGGGCAACAGAGTGACCATGAACTGAAACTTAGGCCGAAGTAATAAGCCTTCACTCCTGTAAGCTATTTATCTTGATAAGAGAAGCTAGTATACTATTAGCTTAGAAACATCAACATGGAACCAACAGTAAAATTAGTATTGGAGAATCACAAGGTGCTCGGAAACATAATAAAATTCATTTCACATTAAGAATCCTTTTCACCAAAAATATACATATTTTCATTCACATAAAAGAAAAATAAGCAGAATCTTAAACCACAAATAAAAGTTCCTTTTTATCCTTGAATATGAAACATATTTGAAGTCACATTTTATTGGCACATCTTAAAATGAATTCAATTTAAAAGTACTCATTGTTGATAAATAGACAAAAAAAAAAAAATCAATGCCAGAAAAGTCATCATTAGACTAATAATGGTAACGTTAAAATCTTGTCACTGAGGTGGAAGCCATGGACGAGCTCTCTGCAGTAGAACCAAGTCTTCCCTCTGGAATTAATACAACAGAGACCCCTAAAAGATTAATCAGAACAAGAATCAATAACTTCTCAAGTGCTAATAAGCACTGCCTTGTTCTGTGATGTGTTGGGCAGTTTATCATGGTTAGCCACATGGAGATTTATGGAAAATCCATAGTTAGAACCAAAGGATGAGGTAATGCACACTTAGTAAATGAAGCCCCGTTACATCTATGCCTAATACTGTGAGTTCCAAGGCTGCAAGATAGATCTGTGGTTCTACCAACAACATACACTCACATAAACACACACATGCAGTCACATACACACTCATACACACACTCACACACATATACTCACACACTCACATACACACACTGACACACTCACACCACACACATACACTCACACAGTCACACACTCACATACACACACATACACACACATACACACTCACACACACACACATTTTAAGGATAAGGAAAGAGTCAGTCATGTAAGAGATATCATTACAGAAACAACTAAAAAACATACAGTGCTGCTCAGAGGAACATCTGCCTACTTGATAGAAGAAGGTAGAAACATATCCTAAAAATCAACTTTTTTCTGCCTTATTTTCTATCCAAAGATCAACTTTTCCTGGATATTTTTTTTACATACATGAAATACCTTTAGGATCATTTAGGTCTTTATTCTCAATCAAGCTGATGTATCTTCAGGTCATGTGAGTGGATGAGTTAATGGGTAATTAATAGTTCATAAATTGTGGGCTCTGACCATTAGGTTATCTTACAGAGTTTTACAGTATGCCATGTTATTAATTAAAAGCATCGAATTATATGTTTAGTAAATTAATATTTAAAGCAATATTATAATCATAAGAACATGCCTAATCAAATAGATGGAACCAATAAACACTGCCATAAATCTGGAAACATAAAATAAGTGTAAGTAATTACAAACAAGTAAATTCTGGCGGGCAGTCATTTTCTGAGTGTCAAAGATTAGAAAGACCAGATAACATAAATAAGATAAATCACTAATTTGATCAATCTTTAAAATGGAGATAGATGAAAATGTGAAACAGTCCCAATTTTCTTGACGAAAAAACAATAAAAGTTTGCCATAATAACAAACTGGCAAATCATACATTTTATAGACATGTGATAGAGTCTTGATAATAAATGAAAATGGAGGTTTTCTTTTGTTTTTTAATCAAAAACGTCTGGTGATGGCAGCTCACAATGGTGATCTGCCTGCAGCACATGCTGGTGCAGTAGTAGCACAACACTGTGGGAGTGATCAACAATCCTCTGACTGGATTTAAGGCCCACTCCAGGAGTTGGAACCTATGCCTGACACGGCTCAGGTGGCCATGAACCTGAGACTGCATAGGCCATGGACCTCTAGAAAACCAAATTCTACTGTTCCACTCGGGAACAACACAGCAACCTTCTACTATGCTCACAGAACAGTGCCTTACTTAGCCATTATCAGAAACTGATGGGAACTACCAGAGACCCATGGCTGGACAGTGTACATAGAGGAAGAGACTTTGAAGTCCCTCAGTCCTAAGTAGGATGACTCCATCACACCCTTTCCCTCAGGGCTCAGAAAACTGCAGAAGAGGAAGTGGAAAGATTATAAGGGCCAGAGAGGAGGGATGACACCAAGCAAACTGTTTACCCTGCTAGGACAGAACTGGTGCACATATGAACACTATGGTACCTTGCACAGGGCCTGCACAGGTTCAACCTAGATGGAGTCCCAGCACTGAGAGGGGGAAGTGGACACAGAGCCTCATCTCTAAAACAAGAAGCTATCTACAAAGGGCTGTTTGCAAAGGAAAAGTTAGTTTTCTCCAGTGGAGTCTCACTGGGTGTATTAAACACACTTAAAGGCAGGCCAGCATAAAACAAAGACAAAGGTATTTTTTTAGACTTTTTGTTTCATTATTGCTTAGATTGGGCATTTTTGTTTTATTTGTCTTTTGCTTGATTATGCTTTCCAATTTTGTTTTATAGGTTATGTTTATATGTATGTGTGTGTGTATGGTGTGTGTGTATGTGTTCAGTTTGATTTTTCTTTGTTTGCTTGTCTGCTTGCTTGCTTGCTCACTTTCTACAGATAGAAAGAGAATGAAAAG